>CANNZV010002458.1:0-97403 GCA_947561585.1 Caprella mutica
AATAATCAATAACTTTTTCTAAAATAATTAAAAGTTTTGTATCTTTTGATTCTATTTTTTCAAAAATTGATGTGATTTCTAAAAGTTCATCATAAGATAAAACTTTTGATAATCTAAAAGGTTTGAGAATATATAAAACAGTATCTCATTCTCATTTTGTAAATCTAACCAAAAGCTTGAGCTCTTACTATAAGATAAAAAGTAATTTGAAAACTCTTCTTTAAATAAAATATTTGAATTTTCTTTACAGAAATCTTTTATATTATTAATATTTCTATACTATTATTTGATAAATCAAAATTAATGTCTAAACTACTTACAAAAGATATAATTTGTGAAAAAATTGGTATTTCATCATTCTTTAATCCATAAAAACCACTTCCGTCTACTTTTTCATGTGAATACTTTAATATATCATTATTTTGTGTTAAAAAAGGAAGTCTATTTGCATACTCTTGTGATAGTTCACAAGACTCTTTTGAAAGTTTTTTTCTTTCATATAAACCAAGATTTGCACTTAAACAATATGCACATAAATCAAACTTTTGTTCATTTGAAAAATTCAGCTCATTTGCAATTTTCAAACTAACGTATGCAACTCTTTTTGAGTGCCCTAAAGATATATTAAAATATTCTTTTGATGTATAATCAATAGCATTTGAAATTGATAATAAGAAGTTATTTAAATTAAAAACTATTTGTGTTTTTTTATCCATGTAAAATATTCCTAGAGTTTATTTATAAAGGTAGAAAAAAGACTCAAAAGAGTCTTTTTTAATAATCAAGAAGTTCAGATATAGCTTCAACTGAAGTATCATGCATATCTAAATCAAGATGTGGTGCACCCTTAACTTCAATTAGTTTAACTGATAAACCTTTATCTTTTGCTAATTTATAAAAGTTTTTTGTAACTTCTGGTTTTGATATTTTATCTTCAGTTCCATAAATGAGTAAAATATTTGTATCTTTTGATATCTCATCAATTACATCAATAGCTGAAATAAGATTTTTTTCTTTTGATACCTCATGAATATCATATCTTCCACCAGCTAAAGCAATATTATCAATCAAATCAGGATATAAACCAGTAATAGTTGTACCTATCATAGCCCCTGCTGAATGACCTATGAAATTAACTGTTTGGGCCTTATACTTTTGCTTTAAAGCTTTTACAACTTCCGCTACAAACCTAACATAATCTTCTTTTGCTGCTAAATTTTTTATTTTATCATTATCTAAACTAGGAAAATTATTTGTTGTTGAGTTTGAATACCCAGGAAGAGCAACTGCTACAGTAGTATAATCTGTAATCATATTTAAACTCTCAGCAAAAGGTGCATATCTTCCAAGCGTATTTGTTCCCCTATCCCAAGTACCATGTACTATTATATTTAAAGAATCACTATCTTCTGTCTCTACAGATGATAACTGTAAACACTCATTTTGGATATAAATATAATCTTCACCTTTTGAAGTACAATTACTTTCATTTGCATATAACACAGATGTGAAAAGTGTAATTAAAAAACCAACTTTAAAAAACTTAATATAATTCATAATAAACTCCTTTTAATTTAATAAGCAATTATGCCAACATAACCATCTACTTGTCTTTCGATAAGTTCAACAATACCTGCTTGAACATATTCAACATCTTCTATAAAATCATCTTGTGTCCATTTCATAGTTTCCATCGTATTTTTACATACAATAAACTCTACATCATATTCCATTAAAGAGTTAATTCTTGATAGTGTTTTTTTATCATAATCTTTTTTTAAAGCTCTAACACCATTACCATAAGCAATAACTACGACCTTTAAAGATTCACTTGGATACTCTTTTAAAATATTATAAATAGTACTTAGATTATGATTTACTTTTTTTAACTCTGAATCATAAAGCTGAATAGCAACTTTTCTTGGATTATCAAAACTAGGCTTTGGCTCACTAAAAGTTGATTGAGCATATGTAAATATACTTAAAAATAAAACTAATAAAACTTTTTTCATAACTTTCCTTTTATACTTTTTGAACTGGCATATCTTTTTGAATAATACCACTTTTTATAATTTTACAATACAAACCTCTGCAATCTTTTACAACTACTGGAAGTTTGTTGTCAAAAACTGCTAGGTGATTACAAATTGTGCACTTTTGAGTAATTTCAATAATACTATCACCTATTTTAAATTGTGCCCCTATATCATAATCATGGGGATTAAAATCAAGTAAAATATTCTCCCCTAAACTTCCTTCTTGTAATACTATGCTATTTTTTGAAGCTATTTCATACGAAGGTAAACCTACAATCATTACAGTACTATTTAAATCTTTATTTGCAAATTTGTCAAATTCAATTCCATAATCTTTTATAAGATTTAAATTATCCACCTTTGGTCTAGGAGAACCACTTTGACCTTTTTTTGCACTAAAAGTATTTATTACTTTTCCGATTAGCATTATAAATTTTCCTTTAAAATTTCAATAAAGTCTTTTTTCACCCAAGCTCCAGGATATGTATTTAAAAGTATTCCATCTTGTGTTAAAACAAAAAATGTAGGAGTCATTCCTTTAAACTTTTTCTTTAAATCAAAAGGAAGAGTTACAAAATCTACATCAACTTCTAAGAAAATATAATCATCATTTATTTTTTCTTGAATCTCTTCTAAGTCTAAAACTTCTTTTTTCATTTTCTTACAGAAATAACAACTTTGAGAAGTTGCATATACTAAAAAATGTTTACCTTGTTCTTGTGCTTCTTTTAACAACTCTTTTTCATTATATTTTTTATCAAGAATTTTTACTTTTTGAGGAGTATTTTTTAATCTATTTTTTTTATAATCCATAAAAAAGTAAGCTAAATTTACAGCCTCTTCATCACTGATATCCATAGGTTCTTTTTTCTTATAATACTTTAGAACATGAGAATCACAAATACTATTATTTATATCAGGATTAGCTAAATACTCTTTTAAATACTCTTCTATTTCTATAGCTCTCATTTCAGGATCATTTGGATCACCGATTTTTCTAGAGCTTTCCATAATAGCCCATGCTAGCATATTAACTGTAGGCATTTCAAGATTTAAAAGTTCATTATTTCTTTGGAAATAGTTTTCTTTTAATTTAGAAAAAGAAATATAACCCTTATGACAACTTGCACATTTGCTATCAAATATTTCTTTGCCTTCATTATAGTTTGCATTTAAAAATGTAATCATTAATAAAAACGATAATATAATTTTCATATTTTTTCCTCTTTTGATTTAATAAATCACTTATTAAAAGAGACTTATTAAATCAAAAAAAGTATAAAGAAAAATCTTTATACTTTTATCAATTAAATAATACCCGGATTACCTTTTATACCTACAATATCAGGAGTATCAACTTTTAGATTTTGTATATGCTTAACATTCGTTAGATATGTTTCCACAGTTTCCCATACAGGTTCACCTGGTGATTTAGCACCAACAGTAGACCATCCTGCAACAGAATATTTCTTACTTGGATCTAATTTAGCTCCATTTCTAGTAAGTTGAATTTCAGAAATTCTTTCACCCATTTTAGCAGTTGGATTAATTTTATATGAAATACCACCTGTTCTTACCATATCTCCACCTTGTTGATAGAATGGATCTTCATTAAATAAGTTATCAGCAACATCTTCTAAAATAAGCTTAATATCTTTTCCTGAAATATCTCTTCTATAAGTTTCTGGATATGTCATAGCTGTTTGAGTCATTAAGTCATCAAAAGTGATAGCTTGCCCAGGCATTACAGATGTACCCCATCTAAATCCAGGAGATAAAGAGATCTCTGCATCTTTTACTTCCATTAAAGCATCACAAATAATTTGATCCCAAGAACCGTTGAAGTTCCCTCTTCTAAATAGAGTTTCATCAGTAGTTGCAATCTCTCTTGTTAACTCTTTTAAATAAGGAGCTCTTACATCTTCAATATATTTTTTCATTTGCTTATCTTCTGGAATTAAATCTGAGAAGATAGGAAGTAATGTAAATTTAAAGTCTTTGATTTTTCCATTTTGAATATCTAAATCAAGTACATTTAAGAATTTACCATTAGACCCAGCATTACAAACATAAGTAGTACCTGCTTCATTTTTAACAGGATAAGCCTCAGGAACACCATCATGTGTATGTCCACCCATAATAAAATCAATACCAGTTACAACTTCTGCCATTTTCTTATCAGTATCATAACCATTATGAGAAAGAACAATCACTGCATCTGGTTTTTCTTCTTCTCTAACCTCATCAACTAATTCTTGCATTCCCTCATCATTAATTCCAAATGTCCAATCAGGAATAAATCTTTGTGGGTTAGCAATAGTAGTATAAGGGAAAGCTTGACCTATAATAGCAACTCTTGCATTACCCATTTTTTTAATTGTATATGGTTTAAATGCATGACCTGTGTCTTCATCGTAAGCCTCAGCTCCATCAAAAAGAGCATCTTCTTTTACTTTTACATTTTGAGCTAAGAATTCTGCATCAAGTAGTTTTACATTTTCAAGTACTTCTTCAGCTTTATATGTAAACTCCCAGTGTCCAACTGCAACATCAACACCAAGTAAATTCATAGCACCAACCATATCTTTACCTCTTGTATATAATGCTGTTGCACTTCCTTGCCAAGTATCTCCACCATCTAATAATAAAGATTTATCTTCACCAAAAGATTTAGATAAGAAATCAACTACAGTTTTTATTTGAGAAAAACCACCTGTTCTTCCCATAGCTTTTGCATGCTTTTCAAAGTTTACACAAGAGTATGCATATTCTAATCTTTTATTACCTTTAATACCATAATAATCAAGAAGTTTTTCACCTACAATATGAGGTGGCTTACCATAGTTACCATAAAAACCTAAGTTAACACTTGGTTCTCTAAAATATACAGGTAATAATTGGGCATGTGAATCTGTCATATGCATTAATCTTGCATTACCAAATGGCTTTAACTTGTAGTAATCTTCTAATTTGTTTGTATCAGTCATTCTTGTATGAGAATTAGCAAATACAGGAGCAGCTCCTAGCATTGCCATCATATATACAAATTCTCTTCTGCTTAATTTACTCATAAAATTACCTTTTTATATTATTTTCCTGAACCTACTACTGTAAATCCAAATGATGTCCAAGCTTGCATACCACCTCTGTAGTATTTAATTTTTTCAGCAGGATATCCCATATTTAATAATGAATATTTAACATTTTTTACCATTGCTGGTGTTTGTCCACACCAATATCCATTACAATAAGCAATAATTGTTTTAGCTTCTGAAAAATCAAGTGTACCATCTTCTTTTTCAACAACATCCATTTCATCTTCCATCATTTCAATTGCTGTTTCTTTACTATTAAAGTTTGTAAAAGGAACATTTACAGAACCAGGAATTCTTAGCTTTGCATGCCAACCTGGCTTTCTTGAATCCATAATTAAAATTGAATCATCTTTTTGAGCTTTTTTCATATACTCAATAAATTCCAATTCTCCAACAGTTTCAACGCCGTCAGCTATAATCATTGGTTGAGGAGCACCTCTATTTGTTGTATTATATAATTCTGAAATTATATTTCCAGGAGTTTGGTTTCTCATTAAAGTAAATTTTTCACCATTTAAGTTCATTTCAATAGATTTAACACCCTTTGAAATAGGTACAAATTTAGAAGTTTCACCCTCTGCAAATGAACCTGTTGTACACAAAGCAGTAATTGCTGTTGTTAATAATGCTTTTTTAAAAAACTTCATTTTATCCTCCAAATTTTTATTAATTAATAATATTTTTTCTTTACTACAACTAAAAAAAGCCAAGATGTAAAATCTTGACTCAAAAAACACTGTTTTTAACTATTTATTAATATTTATATCCCGCACCAGGTTGTGCTAACTTCCAAGTTGATTTTGCTTCATGAGCTTGTTGTAAAGCTCTAATTGCAAACTTACAAGCTCTATGAGCTGCGAAATTTGTTTCTAAAACTGTTTTAGATTTTTTACCTTTAAAAGTTTTAGGATTAACCTCTTTTGCACCTGTTTTAATTGCTTCTTCAACAGCTACAATAATTCCTGAGTTATTAACACCTAATCTTCTAAATTCTAATCCCTCTTTTTGAGAAATAGTATTATATTTTTTTGCAGTTGCAATTACATTTTTAATACCATTTTTTTCAACGCTACAAACTTTTTCAATGTCAATTTTTGAAGCCATTTCAGGAGCTGAAGGAGTCTTTGCACAAGCACTAAGTGCAAATGCAGCTGTTAAAGCTAATGATAAATTTAATAATCTTTTCATAATAATCCCTTCTTACTTTCTAATATCTGGGCCATCAACTGGCATTCCATTTGACATATAAGCCATAAAGTATAATAACTCTTTCATTTCTTTTGATTCAGTTCCAGGTGGTACTTGACCTTGATCTTTTATACAACCTGCCATTCTTCTTTCTAATGTTCCTAAACCATCATTTGAAGGACTTGCTGCACCCCATTTTAATCTATAAACTGGGAAGTGAGATGTTTGACCTAACAATTGAGATAAACTCTCATTTCTAACTCTTTGCCCTGCTCCTTGAACATGACAAGTTGCACAAGAAAGTTTTAAGTAACCTTTTTGAGAATAGTAATACTCTTTACCTCTTTCATAAGCATCGGCTGCTGATTCACTAGTAATTTGAATATTTACTTTTTTCTCTTCATCTCTTGATTCATTTGCAAAATAAGCTTGTAAGTGAGCCATTTTACCTTTTTTTGTTTTCCAAGGCTTTTCTCCATTATCTTTAAGACAAGTATTTACAGCAGAAGTTAAAGATACAACTTCTTTTTTCTTATCATCAAAATATGGATAATCTCCAACTATATCAGGGTTAGGAAAACAATTTTTAAATGATTTACCATTTGCAAAAGGCTTATTGTATAACTCTTCTCCATTCTCTACAAACTCTTCATATGGAGGAAATTCATTTATTTCTTCATAAGAAACTTTTCCGTTTCTTGAAAAAGCATAATTTCCTTTTGAAAAATCTTCATGTTTTAAGCCACTTATGATATTGTTTTTTAATTCATCATCAGTTGAATATGGGAAAAAAGTGTTTTTATTTTTATAAGGATCTTTGAATTTTGCTTCAAAGTAATCAACTAAAGCTAATCTATCTTTTTCAGCTTGAGCATTAAAATCAGCTGCATTTAAAGCACATGATGTAAGTGCAGCTAACGCAGTTGTTTTAGCAATTTTTAATAACATAATCTCTCCTTGGGTTTAGCTAGTTGCCTAAAAGCAACTAACTATTTTATTTTCTTAGAGTCTGTTCTTGTGTCACCTTTTAAATCAACCCAAGAAATCTCAACTTTATCACCTTTTTTTACACCAACTGCATCTGCATTAAACTTAAATTTTAAGTATGGATTTTTAGATAAAAATTGAGAAGTAGATACTTCATAAACAATTTTATCATTAACTTTTGCAGTTAAATATGTAATAAAGTTAGCCTCTTTTTTTGCTCTTTCTGCTTCTTGGTAACTTAACATTGCATGTTTAGCCATAGCTTTAACAGTTACAACACCTTTTTTTAATTTTGCTTTAATTCTAGTTTTACCAGCCATTTTTATTCCTTTTTTATTTCTTTTTTTCTTTTAGCTTTTAAATTTTTTTAGTAGTTGGGGTTAAATCAACCTCCACATCCACCAATTGTAACTTTTACTAATTTAGAATCTGCGTATAATTTTCCATTTTCTTCAACAACTGCTGTTACAGTTCCTGTTTTAGCCATTTTAATTCTAATTGAATAATCAATGATTCCACCTTGTGGTACTGTAAATACAGCTACTGCACTTTCTGGGTTTGCATCTTGGAATACAGCTACTTTAGAACCAGCTAATTTTGAAGAAACAGTTACAGGAATAACTGCACCATTCTCAGCAATATCTGGAGCTTTTAATTTTACCTTACCTTTAGTAGTAGCAGACGTACCAAAGATTTCATTCATAGCTTCATCAACTTTTGTTGCAGTCCATGCTTTAGGTTTTGTTTCTCTAAAGTTAACAGCACTTAAAGTTGAAGGTGCCATTGATAATGCTAATGCTCCTAATCCGAATCCTAAAAAATTTCTTCTATTCATAATTTATTCCTTTTCTTTATTTAATTGTTTTTAAAAATGCTACAACAGCTTTAATTTCACTATCACTTAACCATCCATTTTTACCAAATGCAGGCATTGCAGAAATTGGGTTTGTTGTATATGGGTCATAAACCTTGTCATATAAAGCCTCATCTGGCCAGTATTGTAAAGCTTGAAGTTCTGGTCCCATACTTCCTGGTCCATCAACATTCATACCTTTTATTCCATGACATGCAAGACAATTACCTTTATTTTTTGTCATAAAGATTTCTTTACCTTGCTTAATTAAAGCGTCATTTGCTACTGCACCAGTAAAACAAACTGTACTAAGTGCTGATGCAATTAGTAGTTTTTTAACTATCTTCATTCCTTACCCCTTTATTTACTTGCGTTGATCATATAATCAACAACTTTTTTGAACTCTTCATCAGATAAATGCATAGCACCACCTTTAGGAGGCATTGCGTTTATACCTTTGATACTATTATTATACACTGCTTCTTTACCTTTTGCAAGAACAGAAGCCCATGCCTCTTTATCACCAACAACAGGAGCACCTATTGCTTTATTTCCATGACATGCAGCACAAGAAGTTTCATAAGATTGTTTAGCTTTTGGATCAGCTACACTTCCTTTTTGTTCTGGAAGTTTCCAGAATCTTTCAGTAGATGCAGGTGGTTCAAAATCACTTAATTCATTTTTAATTCTAAGAACAGGAACTTTTCCTTTGATACAATCTTTCATGCATCTAGTACCAGTTCCATAGTTTTTAGGATCACTTAAAAATGCTCTCATATTTTCAACAGCTTGTTTTGGATCTTTAGTATCTACATTTGGATAAAAACCATCTTCATTTGGCATTTTAATCTTTAAAAACTTTTCTCTATCTAAAACATACTCTTCGTCTAACTCTTCACCATCAATCTCAACACCATTTTCCATTAGTAAGTATGCAGTAAGTGCATAAACTTCACTATTAGTTAAAGATTTTGGATGATTAAATGGCATGGCATCTTTTATGTACCAGAACAATGTACTCGCATATGGCCAATAAGTACCAATAACTTTTGAAGGTCCTTCTGGACTTGGGTTTTCATCTGCTGGGTTTAATAATTGTTTACTTAAAGAGGCAGTTGATGCTTCACCAATTGATAAAGGAGGATAACCTTTTCCACCTGCTGCAAACTCGCCATGACACATAGCACATTGTGATTCATATAATTCAAGACCTAATTCAACAGAACCTTCTGCTTTTTTTGCTTTTCCATTTTCTAATACAGGTTTTCCATGTTTCATGTCATATTCTGGAAGTCCTGTTCCATCTGGCATAACATCAGTATTCCATACTGCTAATTCACTTTTTGTAGCAGTTCTGAAATGATTGAAGTTTTTAACTTTTTGTGTGTTTACATGATAAGATGTATATTTACCATCTTTAACTTCATATTTTATAGCTCCATCTACAACTTTTTCACTTGCAAATGATGACGTTAATAATGCAGAAGCAGCTATTAAACCTAATAAAGTCTTTTTAAGCTTTGTGTTTTCTAATGTGAACATTATTAACCTCCCCTTTAGAATTAACTTCCCAAGTTACCATACCATTTCTATGGTAGATATTTTCAACACCAACAACAGATGTTTCTTGATCAATTGTAGGTTGTACATTTCCTGTATCATCAACAGCTCTACTTGTTAATAATATAGGTTTTCCATCCCACTTATAAATATAACTAAACCTAGTCCATGCTTTTGGTAAAACTAAACCTTTTAAGCTAGCTTCAACCCAGTTATCTCCACCATCAAGTGAGATATCAACATGTTTAATTGTTCCCTGACCAGACCAAGCAATACCTTGAATTTCAACCATATCACCTTTTTTAAGATTAGTCCATGGTTTCTCAGGACATGGAGAAGTGATAACTGAGTTTACTTCATTTATCCAAAAGAATTGAATAGCTTTTCCTGATTTTTGAAGCATTGTGTATTTTGATGTTTCTTCTTTTGCATGCCATGGTTTATCAGAAAACTCTAATCTTCTTAACCATTTAGTATTTAAGTTACCTTCCCAACCTGGTACTAATAATCTTAAAGGGTACCCTTGCTCAGCTCTTAAAGCTTCACCATTTTGTCCCCATACAAGCATTGCATCATCTAATGCCTTTTCAACTGGAATTGTTCTTGGATTTGTAGCATTGTCACTACCTTCTGCTAACATCCATAAGGCATCTTTTTCTAAACCAATGTCTTCAAGAACAGTTTTAAGCATTACACCTGTCCACTCAGCTTGACTCATCATACCTTTCATAAATTGTAAATTATTAAATTGAGGTCCTCTCCATCCTGTACTTCCATTTGCAGGACACTCAATAAAGTAAATTCTACTTTCACTTGGGTATTTTTTTATATCATCTAAGGTTAAAACAACTTCTTTTTTAACTTTTCCATGAATCATTAATCTAAATTCTTTAGGATCAACGTGTGCTGTACCACCATGGTTTCTAGTAAAGAATAAACCATTAGGAACTATAATTCCATCTAATTCATGAAGCGGACACATAGATACAGTTGCGTATTTATCACCTGAAGATAAAAGTTCAGTAGTTCTTCTAACAACATTATGTTCATAAGGAGATGGTACTCCATATGGATATTTATCAGTTTTGTCACCAAGCTTTATTCCCCAAGGGGCTTCATTCATAATAGCTGGATCATCTGCTCTTGCTTGAACAGGACCTAAAACACTAGCAGCTGCAATAGCACCAGCTGAATATGCTGTTTTTCTAAAAAAATCTCTTCTACTTAGTTTCTCATTTGAAACGTCTAAAGCTTTTTCAGAATTCTTACTTGCTTTCGTCATCATTCCTCCTTCTATAATATTGGTATTTTCACTATACCAAGACAAACATTCCAATTATAGGTTGCCATGTCTTAATTAAAACTAAATATCTAAATATAAAAAATTCTTATATATAGATATAACCATCCTATTATTACTATATCATATAGTTATCATAACTAAGATTTATTATAAAATCAATAATAGCATATAAATAGCTATAAATACTAGTTTTTACAAGATTAAACAGAATTTTTTATATTTATGATAATTTTCATTTATTAATAGTTGTATAAAAAATATTTTTAGAAAAATAAATAATATTTTACAATTTGAGAATTTTTGTAACATTTTAAGATTTTTTAGATAAAAAATCTTAAAATATGAATAGATATTCAGTTTTTAAGTTCTTATTGATAAACGAAATTTATATGAAGATAATTGGAATAATAAAAGTTATTTTAATAAATTTTTAGCAAATTTAACTGCTTCTTCTGTTATCTTTTCCCCACTAATCATTCTAGATATTTCATTTATTCTACCTTGATTATCAAGTTTTTTTACTAGTGATTTTCCATCTTTTTTATCAACTAAAAAATGTTGATTTGAAGAAGATGTAAGTTGAGGCTGATGAGAAATAGCAAAAATTTGATAAGATTTTGCAAGTTTTGTAAGTACCTTTGAGATTGCTTCACTCTCTTTTCCACTTAAGTTAGCATCAATTTCATCTAAAAATAAAACCCCATTATCAACAATGTCAAATTCACTCATAGAAGTAAGCAAAGCAAGCCTTAGCCTATTAAACTCTCCTGAACTTATTGTTTCTAGGCTAACTCCCGCAAGTTCAAACTTTATTAAATCAACTCCAGTTTTATCTAGCTCTTTTTCTTCAAATAAGATTTTTGCATTGCTTAAATATAAATCTTTTAAATATTTATTGATTTTCTCTTCTAGTAGTAAACTTACTTCTTTTCTACTATCACTTAAATCAAGAGCTAGTACTTTTATACTGTTTTGTAGTTCATCTTGTTTTTTAATAAGTTTAGTTTTTTCAAAACTAATGTTTTCATAGGATTCTAACTCTTTTATTTTTTCTTCTTTGTACTCTAAACACTCTTTTATAGAACCAAATCTTTTTTGTAAAGAAGCTAGTTTTTCTATTCTATCTAGAACGTGCTCTATATCAATATCTTCTAATTCGTATAAAGAGTCATTAAACTTTTCAAAAATATTAGTTAATTCATTCATAGTGTCATCAAAGAAACTACTATCAACTTCTAATAGTTCTAAGGCATTATTAACAGCTGAATTATAATTTAAAACTAAAGAAGCGTCTTTTATAGCATCTTCAAGTTTATCTTTTTTTGCAAGCTTTTTTTTAATTTCATTCAAGTCATCATATTCTTCAACTTTTGGATTGATTGATTCTATTTTATCAATCTCGAATTTTGCAAACTCTTTTAAATCTTCAAGTTTTGATTCATCACTATAAATTTTTTCTAGTTTAAGATTTACTTCTTTTAACTCTTTATACAAAGAATCGAATTTTTCTTTTTTAAGTATAAAGTCTTTATCTTTTTTGGTAGCTAAGGTATCCAAGAAGCTAATAAGTTTTGTACTTTGAAAATCACTAGTATCTTTTAGATTTAAATGCTTTATTAACTTTGAACTAAATTCATTTAGTTTCTTTTTTGAGATTGTTTGATTGTTTAGAAAAAATCTAACTTTTTCTTTCTTTATAGTTTTTATAACTATATCATCATCAGTAGAGATATCAAATGCTTCATTTTTTATATTTGAATTTGTAAGAGTAACTTCACCTAATTTTGATTTTACATCACTTAAAGAAAAAAGTGAAAGTATAGCTTCCATCAAAATAGATTTACCAGCTCCACTTGGACCTGTAAATACATTTAAGCCATTTTGAAAATCAAGCTCAACCTTCTCAAAAGATAAACAATTTTCTAAGTAAACTCTATCAATCATTAGTTACCCCATCTTAACTTTTCATTTAATACATCAAAATAGTTTCGCTCTGTTCTATGAATAAGTCTTGCATTGTCTTGTGCAATCTTTATTTTAATAGAATCATTTTGTCCAATTTCATAAATATCTTGCCCATCTACAATAATAACTGCACCTTGATTATCTGAAATAGTAAACTCGATTTCAAAATCAGCAGGCATTACTAATGGTCTTTGAGTTAAAGAGTGAGGAGCAACAGGTGTTATAATAAAAGCTTCTGTTAATGGATATACTAAAGGACCTCCCGCTGAAAGATTATAAGCAGTAGAGCCTGTTGGAGTAGATATAATAACTCCATCCCCATAATAAGAATTAAAAGGTTTTCCATCAATTTTTGCATCAATTGAAATCATTGAAGAAATAGATTTCCTTGAAATAACAATATCGTTAAAAGCTACAAAACTATTTAAGTTTAAATTACCTTCTATCATCATTCTATTATCAATTCTATAATTATCTTTTTTGAAATTACTTAAAAAATTTTCTAATTCATCCATGTTAATATCTGTTAAAAAACCTAATGTACCTAAGTTAATACCCAATATTGGAATATTATGCCTAAAGGATCTTCTCACAACTGATAAAAGAGTACCATCTCCTCCAACAGAAACAAGAAAATCAACTTTATTACATAAGCTATTTAAACTAAATCCATCAAAATCAATCATTTTTGCCGAATTATATTCTAGGTAAGTTTCAATTCCTATATCATTAAATATTCTTTTAATTTCTAAGTATTCTTCTTTTAATTCAGGACTTGAAGGTCTTAAAACTACCCCAGCACTTTTTACATTTTCTAATAAATTAAGACTTTTTTTTAATTTCAATTTTTATCCTAATAAAGATATATTTTTAGGATTTTATCATAATTATATTATGAAGAGTATTATAATTACAAATTGCAATATTTTTATTGGTATTTTTAGTATATAAAAAAAGGGGAGTATGAAAACATACTCCCCTTTTTATTTTGATAGAATTAACTAATTAGTTAATATTATCCATTTCTTTTAGAAATAATTTCTTCAGAAACATTTTTTGGAACTTCAGCATAGTTATCGAAAAGCATACCGTAAGTTGCTCTACCTTGAGTCATAGATCTTAAGTCAGTAGAGTATCCGAACATTTCAGATAATGGAACCATTGCAGTAACTAGTTTAACACCAGCTCTTTCATCCATAGACTGAACTTGTCCTCTTCTTTTATTACAATCACCGATAACATCTCCCATATATTCTTCAGGAGTTTCGATTTCAACTTTCATCATTGGCTCTAAGATTATAGGTTGAGCAGCAGCTGTTCTACAACCTTCTTTGAATCCCATTGATGCAGCTAATTTAAATGCCATCTCAGATGAATCTACATCATGGTAAGAACCATCATATAATGTAACTTCAATATTAACCATTGGGTAACCAGCTAAGATACCACCAGCCATAGCTTCTTCACAACCTTTTTGAACAGCAGGGATATATTCTTTTGGAACAGATCCACCTTTAATTGCATTGTGGAATTTGAAGTTATCTTCTGAATCAGCAGGTAATGGATTAATGTCTAAGTATACGTGACCGTATTGACCTTTACCACCAGATTGTTTAGCATATTTGTACTCGTTTTTAACAGGATTCTTAATAGTCTCTCTGTATGCAACTTGAGGAGCACCAACTTCAGCTTCAACTTTAAATTCTCTTTTCATTCTATCAACAAGAATCTCTAAGTGCAACTCACCCATTCCTGAAATAATAGTTTGTCCAGATTCTTCATCAGTATTAACTCTAAATGATGGATCTTCTTCTGCTAATTTACCTAATGCAATACCCATTTTTTCTTGGTCAGCTTTAGTTTTTGGCTCAACTGCAACAGAAATAACTGGCTCTGGGAATTCCATTCTTTCTAAGATTACTGGATCTTTATCAGATGCTAATGTATCACCAGTGATAGTTGACTTAAGACCAACTACTGCACCAATTTCACCTGCATATAATTGAGAAACTTCTTCTCTATTATTTGCGTGCATTTGAAGTAATCTTCCGATTCTTTCTTTTTTCATTTTTGTTGAGTTCATTACGTAAGTACCAGACTCTAATTGTCCTCTATATACTCTTGCAAATGTTAATTGACCAACAAATGGGTCAGTCATAATTTTAAATGCTAATGCTGCAACTTCACCTTCATCAGTAGAAGGAACGATAACAGCTTCACCATCTTGAGTTTCACCATTAATATCAGCAACCTCAGTTGGTGCAGGTAAATACATAGCAACAGCGTCAAGTAAAGTTTGAACACCTTTGTTTTTAAATGCAGTACCACAAGTCATTGGAGTAATTGTCATATTTAAACAAGCAGCTTTTAAACCAGCTACAATTTCTTCTTCTGATAATTCACCCTCTTCGAAGTATTTTTCCATTAACTCTTCAGAAGACTCAGCAGCAGCTTCAATCATCTTTTCTCTATATTCTTCAGCTTGGTCTAATAAATCAGCAGGAATTTCTTCTACATGGTAGTTAGAACCCATTGCAGCATCTTGATCCCATACGATAGCTTTCATTTGTACTAAGTCAACTACACCTTGGAAATCTTCTTCAGCACCAATAGGAAGTTGAATAGGAATAGGATTAGCTTTTAATCTCTCAGATACTTGCTTCTCAACATTAAAGAAATCAGCACCAGTTCTATCCATTTTGTTAACAAAAATCATTCTTGGTACTTTATATTTGTTAGCTTGTCTCCAAACTGTCTCAGATTGTGGTTGAACTCCACCTACTGAACAAAATACAGCTACAGCACCATCTAAAACTCTCATAGATCTTTCAACTTCAATAGTAAAGTCAACGTGACCTGGTGTGTCAATGATGTTAATTTGTAGTTGTTCATTAGTTTTTGGGTGTTGCCAGTGACAAGTTGTCGCAGCAGAAGTAATAGTAATACCTCTTTCTTGCTCTTGTTCCATCCAGTCCATAGTTGCAGCACCATCATGAACCTCACCGATTTTGTGAGATACACCAGTATAGAATAAAATTCTTTCTGTAGTTGTTGTTTTACCAGCATCAATGTGAGCAGCAATACCGATATTTCTAACTCTATTAAGAGGTGTTTTTCTTGCCATCTTAAATTTTCCTTTTAAGTTTTAATAGTTTTCGTAATTTTATCCAAATTACAATAAAAAAAAAGGGCGTAAAACACCCTTTTTTATATAGAAAATGATTTATTACAGATTGATTACCATCTGTAGTGAGCAAATGCTTTATTAGCTTCTGCCATTCTATGCATATCTTCTTTTTTCTTGAAAGATGATCCTCTTTCATTAGCAGCTTCGAATAATTCGTTTGCTAATCTCTCAACCATAGTTCTTTCATTTCTTTTTCTTGATGCTTCAACTAACCATCTTAATGCTAAAGTTTGTCTTCTTACAGCTCTAACTTCTACAGGTACTTGGTATGTAGCTCCACCAACTCTTCTAGATTTAACTTCTAAAAGTGGCTTAACATTTTCGATTGCTTTTTCAAATAATTCAATACCAGATTCTTCACCTCTAGCATCTAAATTTGCAATTGCACCGTACATGATTTTTTGTGCTGTAGATTTTTTACCATCTAACATAACTGTGTTGATAAACTTAGTGATCACTTTACTATTGTAGATAGGATCAGCCATTACTTCTCTAACTGGAGCTTTTCTTCTTCTCATTCTTCTATCCTTCTACTTATTTCTTTGGCTTTTTAGTACCATATTTAGATCTTGCAACAGTTCTGTTTGCAACACCAGCAGTATCTAAAGCACCTCTAACAACGTGATACTTAACACCAGGTAAATCCTTAACTCTTCCCCCTCTAACTAATACGATAGAGTGTTCTTGTAAGTTGTGACCCTCACCACCGATGTATGAAATAACTTCAAATCCAGTAGTTAATCTAACTTTTGCAACTTTTCTTAAAGCCGAGTTTGGTTTCTTTGGAGTTGTAGTATATACTCTAGTACATACACCTCTTCTTTGTGGACATTTGTCTAATGCTGGTGATTTTGATTTTTTAATCACCTTTTTTCGCTCTTTTCTAACAAGCTGGTTAATAGTAGGCATTCTTTCCCTTTGTTTAAATTGGTTTGAGCAATTAAAGCAATGCTCATGCTTCTCGTGCTAATCAACATACTGTTGAAACGATACTACCATTCTAGGAAACCGTTGAGTTTTCTAAAAAAGTAGGAGATTATACTGAATTTAAACTTAATTATAGTTTAGGTTAGTTTTTTATAGTTTTTGTAAAATCATATTAAACGAATTTGCAAAGTTTTGTGAATCTTTTTGACCAAAAGGCTTAGGGCCCTTTGTTATCTCTCCACTATCTCTTACTTCTTGCATTAAGTTTCTCATTGCTAAATAGTGTTTTATGTTATCTTGTGTATATAGTTCACCTCTGTGATCTATTGCTTGTGCATTTTTACTAATAGTTCTGTCTGCAAGAGGAATATCAGCAGTGATAACTAAATCATCTTCTTTTAATAGTTCAACAATCTTGTTATCTGCTTCATCTGCTCCTTCATCAACTATTAGATATTTAATATATGATGATTTGCCTATGTTTATTTTTTTATTCGCTATTACATAAGTATCTAACTTCTTTTTTTCAATAGCTCTTAAAACAATAGGCTTTAAAAGATTAGGGAAAGCATCTCCATCAATGAATAAAGTCATTATAAAATCTCTTGCACTCTTCCTACCTGCCCATCTTGTAATCTAACTTTTATTCCATGGGGATGAGAAGGAGAGTTTGTCAAAATATTTTTTACAATACCTTGTGTTAGTTTTCCACTTCTTTGATCTTGTTTTAAAACAATATTAACTTTTTGTCCTTGTTTTATAGAAAATCTTTTTTTTGGATCATTCATAAGTCTAAGCCTTAAAACTTAATGCTTGTTTTGCAAAATCTTTTCCATAGAAAAATATGATTTTGTATGATAAAGATACTTTTACATTTTTTTCATCAGCAATATCAATAAGATTAAAACTAAAACCTTCATCATCATTATTTTTACTTCTTATTTTTATTTCTACTGGTTTTAAAGTTCTCATCATATTATCAATATTTTTTCTCTCTTTTGGTTTTACAGAAGATAAGTATTTTTCATCTTTATCCATATTTTTTAGATAGTTATGAAGTAAAAGTTTTGTATCTTTATAAATTGCCTTGCTCCAAGAAACTTTTCCTTTTGAGAAATGATAAACATTACTTTTATTTAAAAGTGGGAAAGTTGTCTCTTTTTTAATATCATCAACAAGTTGTAAGAAGAAATTTATTCCACCAATTGAGTCTGAATATTTTGTAAGAAGTTCATTGATTTGTTTTTTCTCTTCTATACTTAAATCTTTAAAATTCATTTATTACCTTATTTTTTTCGTAAGTATATCTAAATCTTGAAACTTTTCTGCATCAATTGCTTTTTTTTAATTCTGTCTTACTTTTATGTGTTACAATTTTATTATAAATACTTTCCAAAGATTCTATTATGAAAAAACATTTTTTAGAACAATCTCTTATATTTTTTAGTGTAACAAAGTGGGTTTTACTATCATCAGCTATTGGTGTGATTATTGGTGCAATAATTACTTTCTTTTTAAATATTATACATAGTGCAAATACACAAGGTGAACTTCTTCCCTTTCCTGCTTATTATTTATTACCCTTTGGCTTAATGCTAACTATTTTTTTAGTAAGAAAATTTGCTCCCGATGCAAAAGGTCATGGTACAGAAAAAGTAATTGAAGCAGTACATAAAAAAGATGGTTTAATGGATGTAAAAGTTATGCCCATTAAACTTTTTGCCACTGTAATTACAATTTTTACGGGTGGTTCTGTAGGAAAAGAAGGTCCAGGTGCTCAAATAGGAGCTGGTGCTGCTTCTTTTATATCTCAACTTGTAAAATTCTCAGCAAGGGATAGAAAAAAACTTGTAATATGTGGTATTAGTGCCGGTTTTGCTTCTGTATTTGGGACACCAATTTCAGGTGCAATTTTTGGGGTAGAAGTTTTAATCATTGGTATTATAATGTATGATGTTTTATTGCCTTCGTTTATTGCTGGGTTTGCAGCCTATACAACAGCTAAACTTTTAGGTATTAATTATACATACTATCATATGGAGTTTTCAAATGCTATTCCTTTTGATATTGTCTTAATGCTTCAAGTAATAATAGCAGGTCTATTTTTTGGTCTAATCTCTTATTTTATGATTGTTACTTTAAAAAATACAGAAATTCAAATAAAAAAAATCAGGCTTAATATCTATTTAAAGGCATTTTTAGCTGGTACTTTTTTAGTAGTACTTTCTTTTTTTATTGGAGATAAATATTTTGGATTAGGACTTGATACTATCTCTACACTTTTTTATAGTGATCCGAACATGGCAAATGATATACCATGGTACTCTTTTATTGCAAAAACAATATATACATCTGTAACCTTAGGTGCAGGAGGAAGTGGCGGTGTTATTACTCCTATTTTTTATGTGGGCGCTACTAGTGGACAATTTTTTGGAACTTTAATAGGTGATAATATTGCTTTATTTGCAGCCCTTGGACTTACAAGTGTTTTAGCAGGAACTACAAATGCTCCAATAGCAGCAACGATTATGGCAGTTGAACTTTTTGGGATAGAGATAGCTCACTATGCAGCAATTAGTGCAATTATTACATTTTTGATTACAGGACATAGAAGTGTATTCCAATCTCAAATTCTAAATATGAAAAAATCTGATATGCTAAATATTGATTATGGAGATAATGTAGATAAAAGCAGTGTAGAGTTATCAGATAAGAACAAAGAGAAAATGAAAAGTTTTTTAAAAAAAGTTAAATTTAAACAGAAGAAATAAGTCTATTTAATACAAACCTTATTTCTTCCACTCTCTTTTGCTTTATATAAAGCATCATCAGCCCTAGAAAAGATAGACTCATAACTTTCATCAGGTTGATAATAAGATGAAATCCCCATACTAAAAGTGATATTTATGTCATCTTCACATATATTCTTAAAAGGGTTTTTTTCTTGAAACTCTTTTAATCTGTAAGCAAATTCTTCTGCTTGAACTATATTTGTACAAGGTAAAATAAAAGCAAACTCTTCCCCACCTATTCTACAGAAGCTATCTTCTTGTCTTTTTAATTTTTTACATAGTTTTACTATTTCTATTAGAACCTTATCTCCTATTAAATGTCCATAAGTATCATTTACCTTTTTAAACCAATCAACATCTAAGATTAAGATAGATAAATCTAATTTGTGTCTGATTGACTTTTTAAACTCCAGTTTTGCTTGCTGTACAAAATATCTTCTATTATTTGCTTTTGTTAAATAATCAGTAATTGATTGTTTTTTTAGTTTATCTTTTAATTGTTGAAGCTCAGTAATATCAGTAGATAAACCAATTAAAGACATGAAATCATCCCCTGCATTTTAAAAGGAATTTTTTACTCCAGTAGTGTCTTTCATTTCCTTCATCATCAAAATACAGTTCTTCTTGACTTTTTGATTTATTAGATTCAAAAACTTTTTATCCATTTCCCAAAAGTTCTCAGCAACTTCTTCATTAAGAACTTCTAGTCTTTTTTACCTATTATATAATCAGCCTCGTAACTAAAAAGATTAGCCACCTTAGAATTTACATATTTGAATTTTCTATTTCATCTTTCATATAAATATACGCATCAACATTATCTAAAATAGTATTTAAAAGTTTTGTTTTCTCTTCAAGTTCTAATTCAAGTTTTTTTCTTCGAGTAATAATCTGTTGAAATACCACACATTCCTACAATATTACCCTCTTTGTCATACAAAGGCTTTTAACTGTCCAATAAATTCTCTCTTCTTTTGTCTCTTTATATAATTAGTTTCTTCTTTTTCAATAATTTTTCCATCTACTAAAACTTCTGAATCATTTTTTTTAAGCTCATTTGACATATTTAAATCAAAAAAAGAAGTATCATCTTTTCCTATTACCTCATCAAAAGACTTTTCAAATAAGGATAAACTAGACTATTTGCAAAGGTATATTTTCCATTAAATCTTTAGTATAAACATAAGCACCTGTTTCATTAATAGAGAGTTTTAAAGATTCTAATTCAATACTTAATTTATTATTTTCTTCGTTATAGTCCATAAGTATTCCTTTTCTTATTACATTTTATTATAAACTAAATAAAACTCTCTTATCGATATGAAGATTTTGAACTTTTTATATCTACATTATAAAAACCGTTATTAGATAAAAAAATCTTAATTTCCTTATCTATAAATCTATTTTAGGTCCTCTATAATTTCAATAATAGCTGAGTATTTTCAATATTTTTATTAAAATCAAATTCAAAATAAGGAATTAAATTTCCACAAACTGCACGAAACATCATATTTGACAAATTATTCTTAAAAATAAACTCTTCATTTCTTCTTTATCATCTATTATAATTGGATTATGAATAAGTCTTACTTCTTTTTCCTCTTCAAAAAGTTCATTTTTGATTTTGCAGCAAGATTGTTTATATTTGATATTACTTCTTTACAAATTTCTTTAAACTTCATACTTTGAAAATCTATATCATTTCAATATTTTCTAAAGGTTTA
Source organism: Caprella mutica (assembly GCA_947561585.1). Taxonomy (NCBI): domain Eukaryota; kingdom Metazoa; phylum Arthropoda; class Malacostraca; order Amphipoda; family Caprellidae; genus Caprella; species Caprella mutica. The sequence goes on from CANNZV010002458.1 coordinate 21,618, forward strand.
AAAATTTCATCTATTTGCTTTTCTTGTAAGTTCTCATCATACAAAACTTCTGTTGTATGAACTAAATTGTTTGTTTTAAAATAGTCTGAGTTAAAACCAATCGCAACGCCATAACCATCATTTGCATAAGCCCTCCATTGACTTAACAAATCACTTCCTTGAGAAAAGAAGCTTATAGACACTTGGTAATTGCTTATTAAAAATATCTTCAAAGGCTTTATATTTAGAGAAATTGTCTTTATTCTTACTCTTTCTAATTACTACTTACCTTATCATTTATCCAATGTATTTCTTTGTAATCATTTAGATTATAACAGAACTTAACCATAGTTTCTTATTTTGTATGATGGCTCGAAAGGCTTCTACATGACAGTAGTGATATATAATCTTTCCCATTTCAACTCCTATTTGAGCTAGTATAGAAATATATATTAACTAAATTTAGATTAGTTTCAAGCCATTTGATTCTAGTTTATATATAGTAGGTGCTAGTTTTTCTATAAAACTTTATGATGAGATACAATTACCATAGATTTATTTATTGAGTTAGCAGTTCAATAATTTTTTGCTCTGAGCTACTATCTAAAGCATTAGTAGTTCATCTAAAAGAAGTATCTTTGGTTTTGTTATCAAAATACCAGCAATAGCAACGATTTTTTGTTCCCCTCCACTTAAGTCATAGATTATTCTATCTTTTAAATGAACTATATTTAACTGCTCTAATATTACTAATGCCTTAGTGTATGCCTCTTCTTTTTTTTCACCTCTACATCTAAGATTAAACATTACATCTTCTATACAGTAGGACAAAGAAAAAAATCACTAACATCTTGGGGAAGATAACCTATATCACTTCTAAATTTTTCATACTCTTTTTAGAACTAATTTTATTATGAAACAAGTGAAGTTCACCTTCATAGTTTGACTCTAATCCTGCTATTATTTTAAGAAGAGAGCTTTTACCTGCTCCATTTGAACCAATGATCGCTATTTTTTGCTCATGTCCTACATCTAATTTATATTTGAAAACAAGTGTTTTGTATCATTTTTGTAGCTTAAATTTTTTATATTAAATGAACAGCTCATATATTACCTTTATTAAAATTGTGAAAAAAGTTACTACCACTAAGAATAAATCATTTTTATTTAATGAAAAATCATCATTTAGAAAAATCTCTCCTTTAAAACCTCTATATATAAAAGTCTGTTTTAAAGCATAAGATTTTCTAATTGCTTTTACAAATAATAAGCCTAAAATATTTCCAAATGTCTCATATGTAAATAAAGAAGTTTAGCTTTAAAGCCTCTAGCTTTTAAACTATTTTTTATTAATACAAAATCTTGTGATAAAAACTCTATCATCTTTAATGTGAAATAAGTAGTAGAAACCAAACTCTTTGGTAGTTTTAGAATACTTAAGGCTCTTACTATATCATATCCCTTTGAACTAAAAAATAAACATAGATTAAAAAGAATTATTGCATTTGCTCTTATATAAATATTTAATGCATCATAAAAAGTACTACTATATAATAGAGTTAAAAAAAGTATAAATATAAAAAGATTTAAAAGAAGTAGCTTTTTAAATATAGTAAATAAATGAACTTTATTTACAAAAGTAAAAAGCAAGTGGAAGTAAAAAATATACTTCAAAATATGAAAAGCTTACAATTAGTGAATAAAGAAATGCACAAACTAAAGAAATAGCTGGATTAAAGATACTCACATTAGCTCTTTTTAACTCTTTTTAAAAATGCAAAAATCCCAAAAATTATAAGCAAAGCAAAGACTATTTTAAAAAACTCAAAGTAGATAATCTCTCTTCTAAAAGCTTAATTTGTAGTTTTAAACTTTTATTCTCTTCTTGAAGTTTTTGTAATTGATCATCTTCATATCTTTTCTTAGCCTTAATTACCTTTTGAATATCTTTTAATACAGCATGTCCAGAGCCTGCATCCACACTTAAAATAAATGAATCAAAATCAATTTTTGTTTCAAATTCGCCTTTTGTATTAGTTTATCTTCAAGAACTAATTTATCATCTTTTATAATTCTTATCTTACATTTTTGACAAGCATTACCATTTGGAAAATATGAATTCACATATAACTTATTATCTTCAAAATTTGTAAATACATTTAATTTATGGGCATAAATAGTACTTATAAATATAAATAAAATACATATAATTCTTATCATATATTAGCCTCTTTTAAAAGTTTTGGAATAGATTTTTTTATATATAGCAATAAAAATAGCGTGATTAATCCTTCTAAAATTATAGCAGGAATATTTGCTACTACTAAAGAGTAAGAGGCTATTAAGTATTCATCTTTTGCAAAATATAAAACTAAGGCTAATAGTATTACACTTAAAGCAATACCTATACTTCCATATAAAAAAAATCTAATTTTTTCATTAATTTTTCTAAAAAAACTAAGCTTATTTAAAAGATAAACTAAAAATGCAGGAAGTGCCATTATAATTATATTTGCTCCTAAAGAAGTTAAACCCCCATAGCCTAAAAGTAAAGCTTGCAAAAGTAAAGCAATAGCAAGACTTAAAAAAACTGCCTTTCCTAAAAATAATCCTATCACACCTATTAAAAGCAAATGTATTTGAGTCGGACCCAATGGAATATGAATAAAAGATGCGATAAAAAATAAAGCACTCATTGCTGCAACTAAAGATATATTTTCACTTTTAATACTCTTTATAGAGTAAGCACATAAAGCTAAACTTACTACACCTAAAGTACTTGCAACTTCTACACTTAATACTCCATCTGATATATGCATCTTAAATCCTAAATTCTATTTTATTAATATGTTTTAAGCCACATTAATGCACCATTTTCTATAGGATACATTTTACCATTAAACTCTTTTTGTCCTTCTTCAATTAGTGCAGCAAATCCCCACCAACCTTTTTGATTCATAACAAAGCTAAATTCACCATTTGAATTTGTTTTAACAACTTGTGTAATATGTGAATCACTAGGAGCTTTTAGTCCTAAAGTATTGTAAAATTCTACTTCAACTTCAACATTTGATACAGGTTTACCATCAACTAAAACTTTTCCTGTGAAAATATTTCCAGCATATAAAGCAAAAGGTTTTACCATAGGAACAATTTCATATTTTAATCCAATTGGTTCATCCCAGCCCTCTTCTAATCCATAAGCACTTACAATCACTTTTGGAACATGAGAAATAAACTTACCCTCTGCAGGTTCAAAATAAGGTTTTGGTACTGTAAAGAATTTATATACACCAGGTTTTTTTATACTATAGTTTGTACTCCATGCTTTTTCACCAAATAGTTTTGTCTCTTTTAAATCTAAAGGATTATTTTTATTATTTAAGTAAATTCCCTCTGGTTTCTCCATATTCATACCTGTTTGTTCAAAAGGATGAATAAACATAGCTTCTATTTTTACATTTGCTTCTTTTTTGTTTTTAATACTATCTGTATTTGGTAATAGTGTCAAAAAATGTGCATTTGCTACTACGGCAAAACAAAAAAGTAAGATTAGATTTTTCATATATACTCCTGTAATTTTTGTGAATTTTATCTTAAGATTTTTACTGTAAAATAAATTTTAATATTTCTTATATACTTTTGGAACTAAAAATGAAAAATTGTATTTATTGTAATAGTAGTAAACTATACTATCTTAAAAATGAACATATAAAGTGTGCGTCATGTAAAAAAAAGTTTTCAGTAAAAAAATATAAACGTGAATTAAAATTAATTGAGTCTTTTTGTTATAATAAAACAGCTTTACAATGCTCAAATGACTTAAATTTAAGTTATATAACTGTTTCTAAAAAATTCATGACATACAGAAAATTTATAACAAACTTTTTACATAATGAATATAAAAAAAGAAAAGATAATAAATATGAGTTTGATGAGTATATCTATATAAAAAACAACAATTTAAAAGCAGCTCAAAATTTTTTGACATTTAATTATGATGGCTATATTTATAATCTTATGCTTCCTTCACTAAATAAATTTGTAAGTTCTAATGATAAAGACTTATCAAATTTTATCAAATTTAATAAAATAGCAAAACTTAAAAGTTCAAATAGTAAAATAAATGATTTCTGGAGTTTTCTTGAAATCTCTTTGAAAAAATACAAAGGACTAAATAGTGAAAATTTTGTTTTGTATTTAAAAGAGTGTGAGTTTAAATTTAACTATTCTAAAAAAACTCAAGAAGAAATTCTTCTTAAGCTTTTGGCATAACCTTAATAGGAACAACTTGAATTTCTTCCATATTCCATACACCATTTTTAACATATGGTTCATTTACTAACCACTCATCAAATTCATCTTCATCTTCAAAATTTGTAACTACGGATGAACCAACCATTTTATCATCTTCAATTAATGCACAAGCAGAAACTATCTTTCCCTCAGCCATTAATTTTTGAGTTCCCTCAACATGAGCAGGTCTTGCTTCCATTCTTTTTTCTAAAGCATCTTCATAATCATAAGCGATAATTAAATATTGCATCTTTATCCTTTTTTCTTGATATAAAATTTTAACTAAATAAAATTAAACAATAGTTACAAGGGTATCAAAATAATAACCTTGCACAAAATCACAATCTAAGCTCTTAATCATATCATAATCATATTTTGATTCAACACCTTCAATAATAGAATATTGCCCATTTAATTTGATTGTTTTTAGAATACCATTTAAATAGTGTAGATAATTTTCATTTGAGTTTATTTGTTTGATAAAAGACTTATCTATTTTAATATATTTACTATTATTCATCATAAAAAAAGAAAACATTGAACCATCTTGAGCAAAGTCATCTAATGCTGTATCTATAGACTTCTTTTTTAGCCACAATGAAAAGTTTTTCATAATAGTTGCACTTGTTTCATCATCACTTCCATTTTCTGTAATTTCTACAACTAAGTTTGTTTTATGTTCTAATAAAAAACTCTCCCAAAATTGTTGTTGTTCAGAAGTTACAAAAATATCTGCATCAAAATTTAGAAAAAGCTTACTTTTGAAATCAAAATTTTCAATTTGTAATTGTTTATTTCTTTTCTCAAGTTCAAAAAAAAGTTTATTATTATGGTGAAGTTTTTTGAAAATATCTTCTGTACTTATAACATCATTGTTTATGTCAAATTTTGACAATGCCTCATAACCATATATTTCTAAACTATCTTTATACAAAATAGGTTCATATTTTGTATAGTAGTTTGCGTTTAATATTAATTGTTTAAATTCTATACTATTCATAAATGAATAATAACTAACTTATGCTTATATAAAATTGATAATTACTATTAGTATTGATTAAATAAGATTAAGTGCAAAAATGAAACTTGTAGGGTATATGATTACATTCATGTATCTAAAAATATTAGACATTTGTATATTCATGGGCATTACTTCTTCAAGAGTAGAGCCATTTAATAATTTTTTCATCATTGATAATTTAAAAGTTATATCTAAAAACTTAATTATCAGAATTGAACTCATCCAAAATCCAAAATTATTTAAATAAAAACATAAAAACATTGTATAAAAGAAAGTAACATGCATAGAAAAGTATAAAAATATATTTTGTTTAAATAAGTAAAAATTGTTTAAAATTAATCCATGTAAAGTATCAGCTTTTTGCCATTTTGATTCAAAAAACTCTAGTAGTATAAATACTGTAAGTAGTAATAAGTATTCCATATTTAAGTGATAAACAATAAGGCTAAGCCTTATTGTTCATTAGGTTGTGAAAATTTAATTTTCTTATCTTTATAAAGTCCTGTTCCAACTGGGATAGTTCTACCAATTACAACATTCTCTTTTAAGTCTTCTAGCATATCCATTTTAGCTGAAATTGCAGCTTCTGTTAATACTTTTGTAGTTTCCTGGAAAGATGCTGCTGAGATAATAGAATCAGACGTAACAGCTGCTCTTGTAATACCAAGTAATAATGGTTCTGCAATAGCTGGCTCTCCACCAAGTTTAATAATTCTTTCATTCTCAATTTTAAATCTTTTCTTAGAAATCATATCACCAATAATAAACTTAGTATCTCCACCATCAAGTATAGACACTTGTCTTAACATTTGTGATGTAATAACCTCAATATGTTTATCAGCAATATTTACCCCTTGAGATCTATATACTTGCTGTACTTCAGATACAATAAAGTAATGTAATGCTTTTTCACCTAAGATTCTTAATACATCATGAGGAGATGTTTGACCATCTGTTAATGCCTCACCAGCATGTACAAACTCACCTTCATGTACTAAGATTTGCTTAGATTTTTCAACTAAGAATTCACCTTTATTACCATTTTCATCAGTAATGATTATTCTTTGTTTATTTCTAAGTGGCTTACCAAATGAAACTATACCATCAAATGATGCAAGTACAGCAATATTCTTAGGTCTTCTTGCCTCAAATAACTCAGATACTCTTGGAAGACCTCCCGTAATATCTTTCGATTTTTGAGTTGCTTTTGGTGTTTTACCAATAATATCAGCTACATTAACTTTTTGTCCCTCAGATACATTGATAGATGTTTTTGGATCTAATTGGTATCTAATTAACTCTTTATCTTCTGTTGCTAAAATAACAGTTGGTTTATATCCACTTGGAATATACTCATTTACAACTAACTTAGAAGTACCTGTTAACTCATCAAACTGCTCAGAAACAGTTACACCTGGAATAATATCTTCAAATGTAATAGTACCTTCTTTTTCTGCAATAGATGGATTTGAGTATGGATCCCATTCAGCGATTACAACTTGTTCTTCACTTTCTGGTACTGCAATAACTGATTCTTTTTCAACTTCAACATCATCATTTAATTCAACTTTTGAACCTCTAGCAACATAGTGTCTTAATGCTTCTCTACCTTCACCATCAACGATTACAGCAAATAAACCTTTTTCATCAACTTTATCACCAGCTTTAATATCATGTCTTCTTTCTAAATAGTCACCAGTTAATTTATAGTATTTAACAACACCTTTTGCACCTGTAACAATTTTAGAAGTAATAGGAGCTCCATCAGCAACTCTTAATTCAGAAGCAAATGGGATTCTGTTTGGAACATTCCAACCATCTTTGATCATTTCAACAACTGACTCATTTTCTTCTACTTCAACACCATCTGTGTATGGTAAATATAATTTACCTTCAATCTTACCAGATACACCAGCAAGCTCATTTGGTTTTGCAACGTCACTCTTTCTTAAGTAATATTTCTTATCTTCACTTCCATTAGAGATTGTTAAAATAACCTCTTCGTGAATTGTTTCAACAGTAACATTACCTTTAAATGGCGCATTAATTTTTGGTTCAACTAATAAAATACCTGCATTTCTTCTGTTTGCAACGATATTTTTATCTTTACTATTTTTATAAGTTCTGATGTTATAGTATCTAATGAAACCTTCTTTATCAGCTCTTAATTCTCTTTCTGTTTGTGTAGCAGATGCAGTACCACCAACGTGGAATGTTCTAAGTGTAAGCTGTGTTCCTGGCTCACCAATAGATTGTGCTGCAACAACACCAACAGCTTCACCTGGAGTAGCTTTTCTTTGCTCACCAAGGTTAAGACCATAACATTTAGAACATAAACCATGTTCTACCTTACAAGTTAAAGGTGTTCTAATTACTACAGATTTCACTTCAGCTTCTGCAACAACTTTTGCATTTTCTTCAGTAATTAATGTTCCTTCTGTAAATAAAATCTCATTAGAGATAGGATCAATAATATCTTCAGCAATAACTCTACCTGTGATTCTTTCTTCTAATGATTCAATTAATTCATTACCAGAAGAAATATCTGTAATTTCAATACCCTCATGAGTTCCACAATCTTCAATTGTGATTCTTACATTTTGAGATACGTCAATTAGTTTTCTTGTTAAGTAACCTGCATTGGCAGTTTTTAATGCTGTATCCGCAAGACCTTTTCTAGCACCGTGAGTAGAAATAAAGTACTCAAGTACATTTAGACCTTCTCTAAAGTTCGAAATAATTGGCGTTTCAATAATAGAACCATCTGGCTTAGCCATAAGACCCCTCATACCTGAAAGCTGTCTAATCTGTGCAGCAGAACCTCTTGCCCCAGAATCGGCCATCATATAAATAGAGTTGAATCCATCTTTATCTTGCTCAACTAAATTCATCATTTCAGAACCAAGTTTATTATTTACCTCTGTCCAAATATCAATAATCTTATTATATCTTTCTTGCTCAGTTAATAAACCTTGTGCAAACTGCTTTTGAACTTCAATAACTTCTTTTTTAGAAGAAGCAATATGACCTTCTTTTGTTTCAGGAACTCTAATATCATCAATAGATACAGAAATACCAGCATCAGTTGCATATCTGAAACCTAAGTTCTTTAAGTTATCTAAGAATCTAGGAGTTACTTCATAACCACCATGCTTATAAATATAGTCAACTAAAGTACCAATATCTTTTTTCTTTAAAATTTTATTCCATAATGAAACAGGAACAAAATCAGGTAAGATTTCGTGAACAATTAATCTACCAACAGTAGTGTGAATAACTTTATCATCAATCTTAGTTCTAATTTTTGCATGTAAATTAACTTGAGCCATATCTAAAGCAATTTTAGCTTCATTTACATCTGTAAATAATTTATGCTCACCTTTTACACCATCTTTTTCTAATGATAGGTAGTAAATACCTAAAATCATATCTTGTGATGGTACAGCAATAGCTCTACCTGATGCTGGTAAAAGGATGTTCATTGAAGACATCATTAAAATTTTAGCTTCGGCAACTGCTTCTTGTGATAATGGAACGTGTACGGCCATTTGGTCACCATCGAAGTCGGCATTAAATGCAGCACAAACTAATGGGTGTAACTGAATAGCTTTACCATCAATTAATACTGGGTGGAAAGCTTGAATTGATAATTTGTGAAGAGTTGGTGCTCTGTTTAGCATAACAGGATACTCATCAACAATCTCATTTAAACATTCCCAAACTTCATTAGTTTCAGACTCAATTAATCTCTTTGCAGATTTTAATGTAGTTGCATAACCTTTTTCTTCTAACTTAGCCATTAAGTGTGGTTTAAATAGTTCTAAAGCCATTTTCTTAGGAATACCACATTGGTCCATATTTAAAGTAGGTCCAACAACAATTACAGATCTACCTGAGAAGTCAACCCTTTTACCAAGTAAGTTCTGTCTAAATCTACCTTGCTTACCTTTAATAATCTCAGATAAAGATTTTAATGGTCTTTTATTAGCACCCTTAACAGCATTTGCAGTTTTACCATTATCAAATAAAGCATCAACTGCTTCTTGAAGCATTCTTTTTTCATTTCTGATAATAATTTCAGGTGCATCAAGTTCTGTAAGTCTTTTAAGTCTGTTATTTCTGTTAATGACTCTTCTATATAAGTCATTAACATCAGAAACTGCAAATTTACCACCATCTAAAGATACTAATGGTCTTAAATCTGGTGGAAGTACTGGTAACTGAGTTAACATCATCCATTCAGGTCTATTTCCAGAGTTAATAAAGTTTTCAACAACTTTAAGTCTTTTAATAATAGTTTTTCTTTTTGCTTCTGATTTAGTTGCAGACATTTCTTCTTTTAGCTTAGTTAATAATTCAAATAAGTCTAAAGTTTCTAATAAATCCCTTACAACTTGTCCACCCATATCAGCTTCAAAACCAGTATGTTCAAATAAATCAGAAATAGTTCTATATTGTTCTTCATTTAAAATATCAAATTTTGATACTTTTTTAGTTTTCTCATTATCATAATAAGCATCACCTGGCTCACTTACAATATATGCTTCGTAATATAATACTCTTTCTAAATCTTTTAGTTTTACACCTAATAAAGTACCTATTCTTGTAGGTAATGATGAAACCATCCAAATGTGTGCAACAGGAGAAACTAAGTCAATATGACCCATTCTGTGTCTTCTAACTTTTGATGATGTAACTTCAACACCACATTTTTCACAAACTACACCTTTGTATCTCATCTTTTTGTATTTACCACAAAGACACTCATAATCTTTTACAGGTCCAAAAATCTTAGCACAAAATAATCCATCTCTTTCAGGTTTAAGTGTTCTATAGTTAATAGTTTCAGGTTTCTTTACTTCACCAGAAGACCATGCAAGAATTTTTTCAGGACTAGCAAGTCTTAATTGAAAGGCCGAAAAGTCAGTCGGTCTTTCTAATTCTTTTATTTCAATTGGTTCTAAAATTTTTTCATTATTGCTCATCGTTTTCTACCTCGTCAAATATCTCAACATCTAAACCTAAAGCTTTTAACTCTTTCGTTAATACGAAGAATGTTTCAGGTACACCCGAACTTGGAACATTTTCACCATTAGCGATTGCTCTATATGCTCTTGTTCTACCTTCAACATCATCTGATTTAGTTGTAAGCATCTCTTTAAGAACATTTGTAGCTCCATATGCTTCAAGAGCCCAAACTTCCATTTCCCCAAATCTCTGACCACCAAATAGTGCTTTACCACCAACAGGCTGTTGTGTTACAAGTGAGTAAGGTCCTGTAGATCTTGCGTGAACTTTTTCATCAACTAAGTGATGTAGTTTTAGCATATACATATAACCAACATTAACTCTCTCATTCATAGCAGTACCTGTTTTACCATCATAAAGTCTAGTTTTACCATCAGTATCAATTTTAGCTAATTCAAAAAGTTTAACAAACTCTTCTTCTTTAACACCATCAAATACCTGAGTAGCGAATCTTACACCCTTAGTCCAGTCTTGACCATATTTAATAAGCTCTTCATCAGATAATGAGTCCATAAATTCTTTACCATTCATAAGCTTAGCAACAGATGCGATTTCGCTCATTTTAGCTCTTAACTCAGTTACAAATTCAGCTTTTTTGTTTTCAAACATTTCTTGAATTTGAGCACCAAGCTTCATACCAACTAGACCTAAGTGAACTTCTAAGATCTGACCAATATTCATCCTTGAAGGTACCCCTAGTGGGTTAAGAATTACATCAACAGTAGATCCATCCTTCATATAAGGCATATCAACTTGAGGAACGATATTAGAAACAATACCTTTATTACCGTGTCTTCCGGCCATTTTATCCCCAACTTTGATTTTTCTCTTAGTTGCTATATAAACTTTTACTTGTTTAATTACACCTGAAGGTAAAATATCATCATGCTCTAATACTTGAAGTTTTTCTTCATGTTCATCTCTTAATTGAGCTTTTTGCTTAATAAAGTAATCTTTAATTTCATTGTATTTCTTCTCAACTTCATTTGAATAAGAAGCAACAACTTTTTTCATAGCAAATCTGTTAACATTAGTTAAAATTTCAAAAGGAATTTTTTCACCTTTTTTATAAGTAACCTCTTCAACTTCAACATCTTTAGCTAATTCTGATTTTGATAATAAATCATTGATCTTTAAGATTTCTTCTCTATCTAGCATTAATAGCTTGTCGTGATGTTTAATATCTAACTCTGCTTTTTCTGCTTCAATCTCAGCTACTGCTCTTTCGTCTTTTTCGTATCCTTTTTTAGTGAATACTTTAACATCAACAACAGTTCCTTCCATAGAAGTAGGAGTTAATAATGATTTGTTAATAACATGACCAGCTTTTTCTCCAAAGATAGCTCTTAAAAGTCTTTCTTCAGGAGTAGGTTTAATTTCACCTTTTGGAGTTACTTTACCAACTAAAATCATACCTGGCTTAACAAATGTACCAACTTTAACAATACCTGATCCATCTAAGTGAGAAATTGATTCTTCTTTAACACCTGGTAAATCTCTTGTAATCTCTTCATTACCATGTTTAAGCTCTCTACATTCAACATCTTTTTCATAAATATGAACAGAAGTAAATGCATCTTCTTTAATTAATCTCTCAGAAAGAACAATCGCATCCTCATAGTTATATCCATTCCATGGCATAAAGGCAACACAAGCATTAACACCAACTGCTAACTCACCATTATCCATAGAAGGACCATCAGCAATAACTTGTCCTTTTTCAACAATATCACCCTCTTTAATGCCAATTCTTTGACCAAATGAAGTATTATTATTTGTTCTAACATTTTTATTTACTGTATAGTGATCAATAAATGCACCGTTTTCATCTTCACCTCTAACGTAGATATTCTTAGCATCAGCTTTTTCAATAACTCCGCCTCTATCAGCTTTAATAGCTTCCCATGCATCTCTTGCAACTGTTTTTTCTAAACCAGTTCCAACAACAGGAGCATTAGGTTTTAATAATGGAACAGCTTGTCTCATCATATTCGATCCCATTAAGGCTCTGTTGGCATCATCATGCTCTAAGAATGGAATTAAAGATGCAGCAACACCCATAACCATTTGAGAAGAGATATCAATTAAATCAACTTTACTTCTTTCAACTAATAAAATTTCTCCATCTTGTCTAGCTTCAATTAGAGGTTCAACAATTTTTCCATTTTCATCAACTTTAGTTGATCCAGGAGCAATTACTAGTCCCTCTTCTTGAGTTGCAGTATAGTACTTAATTTCATCAGTTATTTGACCATCTTTAACAGTCTTATATGGTGCTTCAATAAATCCTAAATCATTAACTTTAGAGAAAGTTGATAAAGTATTAATAAGACCAATATTTTGACCCTCTGGAGTTTCAACTGGACAAATTCTACCATAGTGAGTTGGGTGAACATCTCTTACTTCAAATCCAGCTCTTTCTTTTACTAAACCACCTTCACCAAGTGCAGAAAGTCTTCTTTTATGAGTAACTTCTGATAATGGGTTAGTTTGATCCATAAATTGAGATAACTGACCAGATGTAAAGAATTCAGTAATAGTTGATGTAATCATTTTAGAGTTAACTAAATCATGAGGCATAATATCTTCTAATGTACCTGATAAAGTAGTCATTTTATCTCTAATAGCTTTTTGCATTTTAATTAAACCAGAATGCATTTCATTAGCTAATAATTCACCAATTGCTCTAATTCTTCTGTTACCTAAGTGATCTCTATCATCAATATGACCATGACCAGATTTAACTTTTACTAAATATTGAACTGTTTTAATAACATCTTCATAAGTTAAAGTCGTTACATATTCAGGAACATTAACACCTAACTTATGGTTCATTTTCATTCTACCAACTTTAGTTAAGTCATATCTTTCTGGATCAAAGAATAGTTTTTTAACAAATTCTTTTGCAGCTTCTTTAGTTACAGGCTCACCTGGTCTCATAACTTTATAGATTCTAATTGCTGATAAATCATTTTCATCATCAATTTCTTCTGTTTGTTTTAATAATTTTAATGATTCAGCATCAGCTTTAAATGCATTGATAATAGAATCATCAACACCTGTTGCTAAGTCATTTGCGATATCAAAATTTTCAAAACCTAAATCTAAAAGTTTTTTTAATTTGATTTCATCTAAATTAGTTAAAGCATCAAATAACACTTCACCAGATTCAGGATCAAATATAGTAGATGCAGTTGATCTATCCATTAGTAATTCAATTGGATATTCAACTAGTTTTAAACCACCTTCTTCTAAAGCTTTTGCTTTTCTAGCAGTAAGCCTTTTACCAGCAGCTAGTATTAAATTACCTTTTTCATCTTTTAAATCAAATTCAACTCTTCCTGTAAAATCTTCAGGATTAAATTCTGTTAAGAATTTATTGTTTTTGATTTTAACATTTAATATAGGATAGAAAAGTTTGATAATATCTTCTTTAGAGTAACCTAATGCTCTAAATAAAATTGTTACAGGAACTTTTCTTCTTTTATTAATTCTTACATATAATACATCTTTTGCATCATACTCAAAATATAACCACGAACCTCTATCAGGAATAATTTGACCTGTATAGATTAGTTTGTTATCAGATGTATTTGATTCTTCTTCTTTAAAGATAACACCTGGTGATCTGTGTAATTGGTTAACAACTACTCTTTCAACACCATTTACAATAAAAGAAGTTCTATCTGTCATTAATGGAATTTCTCTGATGAATAAAGATTGTTCTTTCATATCTTTAACACCAATTTTTTCACCTGTCTTCTCGTCTAAGTCCCATAAAGTTAATCTAATATTGATTTTTAAAGGAATAGAGTAAGTAAGACCTCTTACCATTGATTCTCTAACATCGTATTTAGGTTTACCTACATCAGAACCTAAATAGTCTAATGTAATCCTATTTTGTGCATCATGAATTGGGAAAATAGATTTGAATACTTTTTCTATACCAGCATCAGCTCTTTCTTCTTGTCCAATCATTAAAAATGAATCATATGAATTTTGTTGTAATTGTAGTAGATTTGGAATTTCAATTTGTTGTGGATTTTTTGCAAAATCAACTCTAAGTCTATTACCAGATTTTAAAGAGTTTAACATTGTCGGCCTTGTTATAAAATTTGGTTTAGTTTTAAGCTTTTTGTATAAAGCACAAAAGCATCCATAAAGGATAGGGTTAAAATTTGAGTAAATTCTAACCTTAGCCTTCAAAGATGCTAATCTTTACACAAGGCCGTCGCCTTGTGTAACGTGTGTAAGATAGGGAGGAGAATTATGCTAATTCTACAGTAGCTCCAGCACCTTCTAATTCAGCTTTTGCAGCTTCAGCGTCATCTTTAGAAACACCTTCTTTTACTTTAGCACCAGCTTCTTCAGCCATTGCTTTTGCTTCTTTTAATCCAAGACCAGTTAACGCTCTAATTACTTTAATTACGTTAATTTTCTTAGCTCCAGCATCTTTAATGATAACATCAAACTCAGTTTGTTCTTCAGCAGCATCAGCAGCAGCTCCACCAGCAGCACCAGCTACAGCAACAGGCTGTGCAGATACTCCAAATTTTTCTTCGAATTCTTTTACTAATTCAGATAACTCTAATACAGATAAACCAGAGATGTATTCTAATACGTCTTCTTTAGAAATTGCCATTTCGTTATTCCTTAACTTTTTTATTTTATTTTATATTTATTAATTGCTTAATTTATTAAGCAGCCTCTTCTTCTTTTTTCTTTGCAAGAGCATCAAGCCCAATAGTAAAGTTCTGAACTGGAGCCATCCAAGTAGCAGCAAGCATACCAAGAAGTTCATCTCTAGATGGTAATTTAGCGAATGCCATAACCGTAGCAAGGTCAGCGATCTCACCTTCAATGATACCAGATTTAATTTCGAACTTATCTTTATTAGCAGTAGCGAACTTATCAGCAACTTTACAAGCAGAAATTTGATCTTCAGACCATAAGAAAATGTTATTTCCAGTTAACTCGATATCACCAAGTTCTGCATTTTTAACAGAAACAGCAGCTAAAGTATTTTTAGCAACCTGAACTTTAACACCATTTTCTCTAGCATCGATTCTTAAACCTTCTAATTCTTTGTGTGATACACCATTAAAATCACAAACTACGATAGCTTGAGACTCTTTGAATTCACCAGTTAAGAAATCAATTATTTCTGATTTTTGTTGTTTAGTCATTTATTTATCTCCTTCCAAAACATCCAACTTCAGCAGGTTTTACAAGATACTGGAGTAGTATCTAACCGGCTATCTTCAGTTTTTAATGTAGTGCTTTGAATAACACTCAAAAATATTGATTTAATATCAACACTTTTGAATGTTTATATTAAATAAGGAAAATCCCTTATTTAATATCCATTAACTCACTTGTGTCCATTTTAATTGATGGAGACATTGTTAATGATACAGCTGCATTAGTAAAGTATCTACCTTTTGCAGATGCAGGTTTTGCTTTATTGATAGCAGAGATAAATGCTTCAATATTTTCTTTGATAGCTTCTGTTGAGAAAGAAATCTTTCCAACTGCTGCTTGCATGTTACCTTTTTTATCAACTCTGTATGATACTTGTCCACCTTTAGCATCATTAACAGCTTTAGTAACGTCCATAGTTACTGTTCCAGTTTTAGGGTTAGGCATTAAACCTTTTGGTCCTAAGATTCTACCTAGTTTACCAACTAATCCCATACAATCAGGAGTTGCAATTAATACATCAAAATCAATGTTTCCAGCTTGAACAGATTCTACTAAATCGTCGTTACCAACAATATCAGCACCTGCAGCTTTTGCTTCATCAACTTTTGCACCCTTAGCGAATACTGCAACTCTAACAGTTTTACCAGTACCATTAGGAAGTACAACCGCACCTCTAATCATTTGGTCAGCATGTCTTGGATCTACATTTAAGTTTAATGCAACTTCAACTGATTCATCAAATTTAGCAGATTTTAATTCTTTTAATAAGTCACAAGCTTCTGCTAAAGCATAGTTTTTTTCTTCAATTTTTTCTGATAATGATTTATATCTTTTTGAAATTTTTGCCATTTTATTCTCCGCAATATTTTATTTTGCTACCGCCTTTTTAAGTCCGGTGGTAAGACTCTTTAAAGAAACTAAAGCTTATGCTTCAGTTTCAATACCCATAGATCTAGCTGAACCTGCAACAATTTTAGCTGCTTGTTCTCTATCGTTTGTATTTAAATCAGCGATTTTCATATCAACGATTTCTAAAACTTGCTCTTTAGTTAACTTTGCAATTTTGTTTTTTAAAGGGTTATCAGAACCTTTTTTAACACCAGAAACTTTTTTAATTAAGTCTGTCATTGGTGGTTGCTTAGTTACAAATGTGAAACTTTTATCTGAATAAACAGTGATTTCAACAGGAATGTTAAATCCACTTTTATCTTTTGTCTTTTCATTGAATGCTTTACAGAATTCCATGATGTTAATACCTCTTTGACCTAATGCAGGTCCAACTGGTGGTGATGGGTTTGCTGCACCAGCAGGTATTTGTAATTTAAGTGTACCTTCTACTTTTTTAGCCATGCTATTCCTTTTTAAAAATTGATTATAATGTATTTAGGCATTAGGCAAGAAAACTATTAAAGAAGCTAGTTTTTTTGCCTAATGCCTAATAAATTATATTATGCTACTCTTTCTACTTGTGTATAAGAGATTTCAACGGGTGTATTTCTTCCAAATATTGAAACATTAAGTTTTAAAATTCCAGAAGCCATATCAAAGTCTTCTACTATACCATTAAAGTTAGCAAATGGACCTTCATTAATTCTTACAATTTCACCTTCATCAAAAGAAACTTTTGGTTTAGCAGCAGCTCTATTTTGAACTTTTTCTAAAATCATATTAATATCTTTATCAGATAAAGGAGTAGGTTTTTTTGATTCACCAATAAACCTTCCAACTCTAGGCATTGATTGAATTCTATGCCATAATGCAGTGTCTAAATCAATTTTAGCAAATGCATATGCAGGATAAAGTGGTCTTTCAACTATATTTTTTTTACCTTTTTTGATTTCTATCAAATCTTCTGTAGGTACTAAAACTTCAGCAATTCTACCATCATTCATCTCTTCAGATAATTGTTCTAATGCTCTTTTTACAGATAACTCACTCCCTGAGTAAGTTTGTATTGCATACCACTTTTGTGCCATATTCTATTATCCTTAATTCATTATTGATGATAAGCTTAAAGACATAACTGTGTCAATTAATGCTAAAAATAGTGAAATTACAGTTACTACAATAAATACAGATAAATATGCAGATCTAATTTGCTCTTTAATAGGAAATATAACTTTTGAAAGTTCTTCTTTTGCATTCTTGTAATAGTTTTTTAATTTGTTCACAATTGACTCCAGATTTGATGATAATAAGCTTGTAAATTCTTTTAAAAGGAGTCTAAACTTCTTTTAAAAAAATTTAATGGCAGGCCAGGAGGGACTCGAACCCACAACCGTCGGATTTGGAATCCGGCGCTCTACCATTGGAGCTACTGACCTGTAAGTCAAGGCTTGTTTCCAAGCCTTGATATAAAGTCTTACGACTTAAGTTTTATTTCTTTGTGTAAAGTGTGTTTTTTTAATCTAGGACTATATTTCTTAGTCTCAAACTTTTCAGTATGAGTCTTAGGATTTTTTGTCGTTGTGTAGTTAATATCACCACATTCTTGACATTTTAGTCCGATTTTGATTCTAACTCCGTTTGCCATTAATCAACCTTACTCGATGATTTCAGCAACAACACCAGCACCAACAGTTCTACCACCTTCTCTAATAGCGAACTTAGTTCCCTTATCAAGAGCAATTGGAGCAACAAGTGTAACAGTCATTTCTACATTATCACCTGGCATAACCATTTCAGTACCTTCTGGTAAAGCACAAGAACCAGTTACGTCTGTTGTTCTTACATAGAATTGTGGTCTGTATCCTGAGAAGAATGGAGTGTGTCTACCACCTTCCTCTTTAGATAAGATATATACCTCACCTTTAAATACAGTATGTGGAGTAATAGATCCTGGCTTAACAAGAACTTGTCCTCTTTGTACGTCTTCTTTTTTGATACCTCTTAAAAGAATACCTGCATTATCACCAGCTTCAGCGTAATCCATTTCTTTTCTGAACATTTCAATACCAGTAACTGTAGTAGTTTGAGTATCTTTTAATCCAACGATTTCAATAGTATCACCTAATTTAACAGTACCTTGGTTAATAGCACCAGTTACAACTGTACCTCTACCTGCAATTGAGAATACATCTTCAACAGGCATTAAGTAATCTTTTTCAGTTGATCTTTCTGGAGTTGGAATGTAAGCATCAACTTCAGCCATTAAGTTATAAATCTTTTCAGACCATTCACCTGATTGACCAGCTTTAGCTTCTTCTAACGCTTGGAATGCAGAACCTGCAACGATAGGAGTATCATCACCTGGGAAGTCATACTCAGAAAGTAATTCTCTTACTTCCATTTCAACTAATTCTAACATTTCTTCTTTATCTTCGTCATCTAATTGATCTTCTTTATTTAAGAATACAACGATGTATGGAACACCTACTTGCTTAGATAATAAGATATGCTCTCTAGTTTGAGCCATTGGTCCATCAGTTGAAGCAATAACTAAAATAGCACCATCCATTTGTGCAGCACCAGTAATCATGTTCTTAACATAATCGGCGTGACCTGGACAATCTACGTGAGCGTAGTGTCTAGTTTCAGTTTCATACTCAACGTGAGAAGTAGCAATAGTAATTCCTCTTTCTCTTTCCTCTGGAGCATTATCAATTTGATCATAATCCATTGTAGCTTGACCATTCTTAAGCCCTAAACACATAGTGATAGCTGCTGTTAATGTAGTTTTACCGTGGTCAACGTGACCAATAGTACCGATATTTACGTGCGGTTTCGATCTTTCGAATTTTTCTTTTGCCATAAAATTCCCCTTCTAAATTTGTGGTTATAGCCCTCTGAGTAGATAAGCCCATTAGCTTCTCTATTCAGAGGGGATTACTATTATTTGTTTTGTGACGTGTATTATATTTAAAAAATACTAAAAATTAACTTTAATGGGAGTGTTTTATATATAGAGTTATAAAAAAATGTGCTTATAACTCAGCTCCCAGTAAACAATAAAATAAATGGAGCGGGAGACGAGACTCGAACTCGCGACAATCTGCTTGGAAGGCAGAGGCTCTAGCCAACTGAGCTACTCCCGCATCATTTAAGTGGTGGTGAGGGAAGGATTCGAACCTTCGAAGCCGTAGGCGGCGGATTTACAATCCGCAGGATTTGACCACTCTCCAACCTCACCGAAAAAAAATTATTGTTCTGGTCAAGCGCTGGTCTTCTAGACTTACGCACGACAATTATTAAAAAATGGAGCTGGTGAAGGGACTTGAACCCCCGACCTGCTGATTACAAATCAGCTGCTCTAGCCAACTGAGCTACACCAGCGCCAATGAATTTGAATGGTGGTTCGAGGCAGAATCGAACTGCCGACACAAGGATTTTCAATCCTTTGCTCTACCGACTGAGCTATCGAACCCTTTCAAATTGGAGTGAAAGTATACACATTAGTTTATTAATTTTCCCTTAAAGTGAAAACCAATCTTTTAAATTCTTCTCCTCTTTGTTTGTATGAGTTAAATTGATCCAAAGAAGCAGCCGATGGAGACAGCATTGCAAGGCTTTTTTGATTATGTGATTTATCTATTAATTTTACTGCATTTTCTAAAAATTTACATTCATACACAGTTAAGTTATACTCATTTGATAAAGAAACTAGCTTATTTGTATTACTTCCTATTGCATAAATTCTTATATTATACTCTTTAATATGCTCAAAAAGTGGTTTTAAGTCTGCACCTTTATCATCTCCACCTAAAACTAGATGAATTTTTTCTTCTTTATAAGATATAAGAGCATTTATAGTTGCATCAACATTTGTAGCTTTACTATCATCTATCCATAATCTATTTTGATTATCTTTAAACTCTTCTACTTTATGTTTATCGACAATATATGAATTTATATTTTCATAATCAATTACATCAAAAAGAATCTTCTTAGAACATAATGCCAATAAAGCATCTAATAAAAATGGTTCTTTAAATTTTATCTTTGATTTATCAATATTAAATTTATCACATAAGTCATCACTATTTTTATATGTAATCAATTTAGCATCAGTTTTTATATATGAGTACTCTTCTGGAATTATTGCTATTTCACCCTCATCCATCATTGATATTGGTTTTAATTTAGCATTTTTGTACTCTTCATATGAACCATGCCATGAAATATGATCCTCTGATATAGGAAGAAGTAAATATAAATTTGGTTTTGCTTTATTCGTATAATGAAAAGTAAAAGAAGATGTCTCTAAAATCCATATAGCACTATTAAGTGGAAGTTTTGATATTGAAGTACCTATATTACCTCCACATACACTATTTTTTTCTTCAAGTATATGTTGACACATTTGTGTTGTAGTTGTTTTTCCATTTGTTCCACTTATCCAAATAGAAAGGGGCATACTCTCACAAAATAAATCATAATCACTTATAATATTTTTAGAGTTTTTAACCATTTCACGATGAGGAGGAATACCTGGACTTACAACTGTTAATTCACTACTTTGTTTATCATAATGATGAAAATCACTTTCATCATATAATAAAGCATTTGGGAACTTTTCTTTAATTGCTTGGGCTGTTAAGCCCTTACCTAATACTCTTATTTCTTTTTGATAATCCATGTTCTACCTAATTTTTAAACTCATTAATGCAAAAAGATTTGTCATAAAGGATATAATCCAAAACCTGACAATAATTTTATTCTCTTTCCATCCTTTTTCCTCAAAGTGATGATGAATAGGTGCCATTAGAAAAACTCTTTTTTGTCTTAACTTATATGACCCAACTTGTAAAATTACTGAAACAGTTTCTAGAACAAAGATAAATCCTATTATTAATAGAAGTATTTCTGATTTAGCAACTATTGCCATATATCCCATAAATGCTCCAATAGGAAGAGAACCACTATCGCCCATGAATACTTGTGCAGGATGAGAGTTAAACCATAAGAATGCTATTAGAGCCCCTGAAATTGCTGCACCCATTACAGCTAATTCACCTGCTATTTGAATATTTGGAAGGAGTAAATAGCCTGCAATTATAGCATGACCTGTTACATATACTAAAACAGATAGTGTAAAAAATGCCATAATAGAAGGAACTGTAGCTAAACCATCTAATCCATCTGTTAAATTAACAGCATTAGAAGTAGCAACTAATACCAATACCCAAAAGCCTAATGAAAATAGACCCATATCAAATAAAGGAAGCTTATAAAATGGCGTATACAAAGTAGTAGTATGCTCATAAAAATATAAAACAAGTATTACTACCATTGCACTTAATATTTGAAGTAATAGTTTACCTTTCGCACTTAATCCTGCATCATTTTTGTCATTTGATATTTTTGAATAATCGTCTTGAATACCAATAAGAGAAAATAAAGCAATTGTTAGAAGTCCACCAACAATATAAAAATTATTCAATTTAGCTGTTAATACAGTTGCTACAATAGTAGCAATTATAAATACTACACCACCCATTGTAGGAGTTCCTACTTTCACTTTATGTGAATCAGGTGCTAAATCATAAATAGGTTGAGATGCTTTTTTGGATTTTGCCCAAGCGATAAATTTAGGCATTAAATACATTGTAAGCAAAAAAGCAATAAAAAAACTAATACCAGCTCTTACTGATATATATTGAAAGATATTAATATCTAGGTGTCTGTAAAACCAATAAAACAATTTAAACCTTCATTTTGTATTAAAATAGATGATATGTTTTCAGCAAACATATTCCTATATTTTGATATAATCCATGCGATTATATTATATTATAGTTTTTAAAAGGTTTAAACAATGGCAAATAAGACAATTCTAGTAATTACTGATGGTATTGGTCATAATGATTCTAATGACTTTAATGCTTTCTCGAATGCAAATACTCCTACTTATGATTATTTATTTGAAAATACACCATTTTCGTATATTCATACATATGGTAAACACGTAGGTTTACCTGATGGACAAATGGGAAATTCAGAAGTTGGACATATGACAATTGGTAGTGGTAGAACTTTATATCAAGATTTAGTAAAAATCAATATTGCATTAGAAGAGAATACTTTAAAAGATAATAGTGTATTAAAAGATACATTAGATAAATCAAATGATATACATTTAGTAGGACTTTTAAGTGATGGCGGAGTTCACTCTCATATTGAACATATTATAGGCATGGCAAAAATTGCTAAGACAAATGGCAAAAAAGTATTTATCCATATGATTACAGATGGAAGAGATGTAGCACCTGATTGTGCTAATAAATATGTACAACAAATCATTCATATTTGTGATGAAGATATTTCTATTGCAACAATTGCAGGAAGATACTATTCTATGGATAGAGACCAAAGATGGGATAGAGTTCAAAAAGGTCATGATGCAATTGCTCTTGGTTTACCAAAAACAAATAAATCTCCTACTGATTATGTAAATGATTCATATAATGAAGATGTTTATGATGAGTTTTTAATTCCATGTGCTTTTGAAGGATATAATGGTTTAAAAGAGAATGATGGAATTATCTTCTGTAACTTTAGAAGTGATAGAATGAGAGAATTATCATCTGCACTTGGTGATGAAAACTTTTCAGCCTTTCCAAGATTTGCAAATAAATTAAATCTTGCAACAATGACTCAATATGACAAAAACCTACCCTTACCTGTATTATTTCCAAAAGATGCTCCAAAAAATACTTTAGCAGAGGTAATATCAAATGCAGGATTAAAGCAAGTTCATACAGCAGAAACAGAAAAGTATGCACATGTTACATTCTTCTTTAATGGTGGAGTTGAAGAACCTTTATTAAATGAAAGTAGAGTTTTAATACCTTCTCCAAGTGTTGCTACTTACGATTTACAACCTGAAATGAGTGCTCCACAAGTGGGTGATACAGTTAGAAAAGCAATGGATGAAGATACAGACTTTATTGTTGTAAACTTTGCAAATGGCGATATGGTTGGACATACAGGTGTTTATGAAGCAGGGATAAAAGCTGTTGAAGCAGTAGATAAAGAGCTAGGTCTTATTTTAGAAAAAGCAAAACAAAAAGATTACAATCTTGTATTAACATCAGATCATGGTAACTGTGAAATGATGAGGGACAAGGACGGAAATACCTTAACAAACCATACAGTTGGAGATGTTTTCTGTTTTGTTGTTGCAAACGATGTAAAAGAAGTAAAAAATGGTAGTTTAAATAATATAGCACCAACTGTTTTAAAACTTATGAATTTAGAAATTCCTGAAGAAATGGATGAGGCATTAATCTAATTTACTATGTACAAGCTTGATATTAATAAACTAAAAATTTCTCATGATGACAATATCTTAGTAGATATATCTTTTAATATCAATAGCTCGACTGCCTTAATTGGAGAGAGTGGAAGTGGAAAGTCTTTAACTTTAAAAAGCTTATTAAATCTACTTCCAGACTCTTTAAACTTAAAAAAAGATATAAATAGTAATTTTGCTTTAAATAGTGAAACTATAGGGTTAATTCCCCAAAACCCCTTTACTTCTCTATCTCCTATGACTAAAATTTCAAAGCAATTTTTTTGCTCAAAAGAGAAGCAGCTAGAGCTTTTAAAATTAGTTGATCTAAATGATGAAGTTTTAAATAAATTTCCTAATCAATTAAGTGGGGGGCAAATTCAAAGAGTTATAATTGCAATTGCCTTAAGTAAAGATATAAAACTATTACTACTTGATGAGCCAACTACAGCTTTAGATGTAAAAAATAAAGAAAATATAATAAAGTTAGTTGATCAGTTAGTAAAAAGATTAAATATACTTATACTTTTTGTTACTCATGATATAGAATCAGTAAAAGACTTATGTGAAAATATAGTCATAATAAATAAAGGAAGAATAGTTGAAAAAGGCTCAACGAAAGAAATTTTAAATAAGCCAAACAATAACTATACTAAAAAATTAATTGATTCAAATTTTAAAAATAAGGATTTCAGGAAATAAATATGATTAAATATATATTTGCTTTCTTCGTAATAGTAGGATTAGCAACATTAGGTTGGCTATATACTTTATATGATGAAATAAAACACGATGTTGACAAAGTTATTAATTACAATCCAAAGCAAAGTACACAATTTTATGATAAAGATGGAAGATTAATAGCAAATATATTCAAAGGTGAAAACAGAGAATATGTAAACTATGATGATATTCCTGCAAGAATTATTGAAGGATTAATTGCAATTGAAGATACTCAATTTTTTGAGCATCATGGAGTAAATCTTGATGCAATATCAAGAGCAATGATTAAAAATATTAAAGCAGGTGGATATGTAGAAGGAGCTAGTACTCTTACTCAACAACTTGTGAAAATGTTAGTTTTATCAAGAGAAAAGAAACTAATTAGAAAAATTAAAGAAGCCCTACTTTCACTTAGACTTGAAACTATGCTTACAAAAGAAGAGATTTTAGAAAGATACTTAAACAATGTGTACTTTGGCCATGGATATTATGGTATTAAAACAGCTGCAAAAGGTTATTTCAAAAAAGATTTATATGAATTAACTTTAAAAGAAATGAGTATTTTAGTAGGATTACCTAGAGCTCCTAGCTTTTATGATCCTACAAGAAATTTAAAGATTTCTTTGGCAAGAGCTAATCAAGTTATAACAAGATTAAATACTTTAGGTTGGATAAATAAAGAGCAATATGAAAGATCAATAAAAGAAACGCCAAAGGTTTATAGTCAAACATTAACAAAAAACAAAGCTCCTTATATTATTGACTATGTATTAAAACTTTTAAAAGATGATATTCCTGATATACAATATGGTGGTTATAATATAAAACTTACTCTTGATTTAGATGCACAAGATATTGCAAAAGAAGCTTTAAATAAAGCATATGAAGAAGCTTTAAAAAGAGATGAAGCTTATAGAAAAAAAGAAAAAGATTTAGACAATGATTACTATATAAAAAAGCTAAATGGTGCATTAGTTTCAATTGATAGTAGTACTGGAAAAATTTTAGCTTTAGTTGGTGGAATTGATTATAAAACATCTATGTTTAATAGAGCTGTACAAGCAAGAAGGCAACCTGGTTCTGCTATTAAGCCTTTTCTTTATCAAACTGCTTTAAATGAAGGATTAAATCCTGCATCAAAATTAGTTGATATTTCAAGAACATATGATTATAAAGATGCAAATGGTAATAATAAAAAATGGCAACCAAAAAACTATGGTGGAAGATTTAAAGGCTTTATTAACCTAAGAGATTCTCTTGTTCAATCAAGAAACCTATCAACAGTAAACCTTGTAACGGATACAGGTACTGGTGTTATGTATCAAGCATTAGAAGATTATGGTTTTAAAGGAATGCCAAATGACTTATCAATTACTCTTGGTTCAATGTCGGTATCTCCTTTACAATTAAGTGAATATTTTAGTGCTTTTGCAAATCATGGAACTATCGTAAAACCTTATATTATTGAATCTATTACAAATAGAGATGGAAAAAAAGTTACTTTTGAACCTCAAACAAGAGAGCTAAACTCACCTGAACAAACTTATCTTATTACATCAATACTAAATGATGTAGTAAAAAAAGGAACAGGACGAAGAGCACAAGTTAAGGGAATTGAACTTGCTGGTAAAACTGGAACAACAAATGATAATATTGATGCATGGTTTTGTGGTTATTCCCCATCAATTCAAACTATAGTTTGGTTTGGAAAAGATGACAATACACCTATGAGAAGAAGTGAGACAGGAGGAAAAACTCCCACACCAGCTTTTGCACATTTTTATAGAGAATATTTAAAAATACATCCTGAAATTCCAAGAAAATTTGAGAAACCTGCAAATGTATATCAATCAAAAATTAATGGTAAACTTGAATACTATACAAATAAATCACCTCTACCAGAAATAGAAGTAAATATTATTCCAGAAGATCCACAACAAGAAGTAATAGAGTTTTAAAAACTCGATTACTTAAATTTTAAATAGTAATTTTCATTATATCAAACATAAAAAAAGGCAAGTTCATATGAACTTGCCTTTTTTCTTATACTAAAGTTATAATTAACAAGAGTAAGTTGATTTAAATTCAAATGCAGTTGGTCTAGACTCGTCTGGCCAAACTTGTGTTTCAAATTTATAGTGTTGGTATGTATCTACCATATCTTGTGTAAATACTGGTTTTAAGAAATTATTATCTCTAATTAAAGCTTCTAATGAACCTCTTAATGTATGAGGCATTTGAGGAATTTCTCTTTCTCTAATTTCATCTAATGGCATTTCATATAAATCTTCATCCATTGGACCAATAGGCTCAATTTTATTTGCAATTCCATCAAGACCAGCCATTAACATAGCAGCAAATGCTAAATAAGGACAAGCTGTTGAATCTGGGAATCTCATTTCAATTCTTGTTGCTTTCTCTCCAGCACCATAAGGAATTCTACAAGAAGCAGATCTATTTTGAGAAGAGTAAGTTAAAATTGAAGGAGCTTCAAATCCTGGAACTAATCTTTTATAAGAGTTAGTTGTAGGGTTAGTAAATGCAGCAACTGCTCTAGCATGTCTAAAAATACCACCTACATAATGTCTTGCCATTTCAGAAAGGTTTCCATATTCACCTTCTGTATAGAATAAGTTTTTACCATCTTTCCAAATTGATTGGTGTACGTGCATACCATTTCCATTATCACCAAATAAGGGCTTAGGCATAAATGTACAAGACTTACCATTTAAATGTGCAACCATTTTACAAACATACTTATATTTTTGTACGTTATCAGCAGCTTCAATTAAGTCTCCAAATACAATACCAATCTCACCTTGAGCTTGTGCAACTTCATGGTGTCCTAAAACAACCTCTAGTCCAACTTGCTCTAAAACTTGCATCATTTCAGCTCTTAAATCAACCATAGAATCTGTTGGTTGAACTGGGAAATAACCACCTTTAGTTCCTGGTCTATGACCCATGTTTCCTAATTCATAATCAGTTGAAGATGCCCATTCACCCTCTTCTGAATCCACTCTGTAGTAAGACTCGTTGATATTATCAACAATTTTTACATCATCAAAGATAAAGAATTCATTTTCTGGTCCAAAGTATGCAACATCACCAACACCAGACTCACTTAAATGAGTTAATGCTTTTTTAGCAATTGATCTTGGACATTTTTCATACATATCACCTTTATAAATGTCATATACATCACAAATTACAATGATTGTAGAATCAGCAGTAAATGGATCTAAGAAAGCAGTTTCAACATCTGGCTTTAAAATCATATCTGATTTATTAATTGGTTGCCACGCATCAACAGATGAACCATCAAAAGGCATACCTAATTCTAATTGGTCTTCAGTAACAGCACTCATCATATATGAAATGTGATGCCACATTCCCTTCATATCTGAAAATCTAAAATCTACAAATTTTACTTCATTTTCTTCACAATATTTAAAAAACTCTTCAGTATTGTTTACAAACTTACCCATAGTTTTAACTCCTTGAAATAATTAATGTAAATATTGTATCAAAAATAAAAAAAACTAAGATAAAAATACTGTATAAAAAATATACAATAGTATAAAATATTATACTTTTTTACAAATAGTAGTTTAAAAAGCTACTTCGATTTTATCTCTATTAGTAAAGTATATACACTTTGAATAACCTATTTGCTTAGCAAGGCTTGTTACATCATCATAGGCAAAACCAATTTGATCAACATTATGTGCATCAGATGAGAAAGTAATAGGTATATCTAAGTCAAAAGCTAACTCTAATAACTCTTTAGAAGGATATGGCTGTTCAATTGGTTTTCTAAGACCTGCACTATTTATTTCAATAACCATATTTGATTGTTTGATTTGTTTCATTGCATCATAAGCTATAGATTTAATATCTTTATTTGGTAAAAACTTAAATACTTTTATTAAATCTAAATGCCCTACTATATCAAACTTTCCACATTTAGCAAGTAACCTTACTGCTTCAAAATAATCAATCCAAATATCATCAATATTTTTCTTTTTATATTTTCCAATAAACTCTGGATTATCAAAGCCCCAAGGCTCATTACTATCTGTATCTTTTTTTGATTCTAAAAAATGAATAGAACCTATTAAATAATCAACTTTTGCATTTAGAACTTCATCAAGCATTGGGATATTTTGCATAAAGTCTACTTCATATCCTAATAGAATATTTATATCTTTTTCATACTTTTTTTTAAAATGAAGAATAGTACTTTCATAGAACTCTTTATGTTCAATTGCCATTCTATATTTAGGATCAAAGCCCATTGGTGCATGGTCTGTAAAGCCATATACATCAATTTCTAGTTCAATTGCCTTTTTTATATACTCTTCTACAGTTCCAATTGCATGATTACAAAGAATAGTATGATTATGTAAATCAACTCTCATTAGCTTAATATTCCTGCACCATTAATAGCTGTACTTCTATCTTCTGCATATACTCTTTGACCATTTAAAATGTCATATTTCCAAATTGGAGCTTGTGCTTTAAAATCTTCAACAAATTCATCTATCATTTCTAAAGCCACTCTTCTTTTAGGGGAACAAACAGCTGCTATATATGAACTTTCGTGATTTAATACATCACCTTTTGAATGTGCCATTAATACAATTGCTTTTTTTTCATTTGCCTTTTTTTGCCAAGATTCAAACCATGATTTTAAAATTGGTTCATAAATATCAAAAGACAAACCATCTATACTATTTTCATCTCTTACAACACCTACAAAGGTAATAATAGCTCCATAGTTTGATTCTTTAAATTCATCATACCATTTGGCATTGATGTCATTTACATTTAATGGGCCTTCACATAAAATAAGTTTGTCATCCATTTTTCATCCCCCACAAACAGGAGGTAATAAAGAGATTTTATCTCCATCATTTAAACTTACATCTTTGCTTGATACTAAAGTATCGTTAATTGCAACAGCACATGTTTCTAACCAAGTAGATACTTGCTCATCATTTTTTAATATATCACTTAATTGTGAAAGATTATTTATATCAAGTTCTAGTGAGTCTTTATTAATAGGTCCTAAGAATTCTACCTTTACCACTTTAACCCCTTTTTACATATTTTTTGAGTATTATATCAAATTAAATTTAATAATAGGATGACTCAAATCAAATGATATTTGCAAAAATTGATTTCATAAATCTATTACCTTTTAATATTTATATAAAAAAGAATATTAAATCTAATCAAATTAAATCTATAATAAATTATAAAAAATCGTACCCTTCAGCAATAAATAAAAAATTTAAAAAAAGAAAAGTAGATGCTGCATTTATTTCATCAATAGCTTCAAGAAATGAAAAAAAATTTAATCTAGGAATTGTTGCAAAAGATGAAGTACTATCAGTTTTATTAGTTCCAGGTGAGTATGAAAAAGATTATCAAAGTGATACATCAAATGCTCTTGCAAAAGTTTTAGAACTTGATGGAAAAGTAATTATTGGAGATAAAGCTTTAAAATATTATCACAATAATGAGAGTAAAGACTTTATTGATTTAGCAAAAAAATGGAAAGATAAATATAATTTACCTTTTGTTTTTGCAGTTTTATGCTTTAACTCAAATAAAAAATTACTTACTAAAATTACAAAAAACTTTGATAAAAGAAAAATAAAAATACCTCAATACATTTTAAAAGAGTATGCAAAAAGAAGTGGTATTTCAACAAGTAATATTTTAGATTATTTGGATAAAATAGATTATGAATTAAATATAAAAGAAAAAAGAGCACTAAAACTCTTTTTAAAACTAACAAAACAAAAAGGTTTATAAATGGATGTATTAGATACTGTCATACTAGGTATCATTGAAGGATTAACGGAATTCTTGCCAATCTCATCAACAGGTCACTTAATTGTAGCAAGTGAATTTTTAGGCTTAGAGCAGTCAAACGTAAATAAAGCTTTTGAAGTTATTATACAATTTGCAGCAATTTTAGCTGTAATTTTAAATTACCCATCAAAGTTTACATTTTCACATATTAGTTTATGGACAAAAGTCTTTATATCATTTTTGCCAATAGCAACTATTGGATTTATATTCGCAGATCAAGTAAAAGCAATGTTTTCAATTGAAATTGTAGCTTGGATGTTCATAATAGGTGGTATTATTTTCTTAATAGTAGAAAAATTCTACGATGAAAATGAAACACACACACATGATGTAGAAGATGTAACATATAAGCAAGCTATGTGGATAGGTATTGCGCAAATATTTGCTTTAATTCCAGGTACAAGTAGAGCAGGATCATCTATTATTGGTGCTATGTTAGTAAAATTAAATAGAAAAACGAGCGCTGAATTTTCATTTCTTTTAGCCTTTCCCGTTATGTGTGCTACAACAGGCTATGACTTATTAAAACACCATGAAGAACTTTTTGCAGCAGGCACATACTAAATTTAGTTGTGGGCTTTGTAGTTTCATTTATAGTTGCATACCTAGCAATAAAGCTTTTTATTAAGTTTTTAGAAAACTTCACTTTTGTTGCTTTTGGTATTTATAGAATTGTATTTGGATTAATTCTTTTAGCTATTTTTGTATAATATCTTTAATAATATTTTCCACAGCATTAGGCTTAATTGAATTTTTAAGTCTTTTGCTTATCTCTTTTATATCTATATTATCAAGCACTTTTAAAAAACTCTTTTTCACCTAAATCATCTTCATTACAAATATATGCCATTTTTTTGCTCTCTAAATCTTTTGCATTAAAATACTGATGATTAGCAGCAGCATATTTATAAGGTACAAAGTATGCAGGAAGATTATTAGCACACATTTCCCAAAGTGTTGAAGCCCCTGCTCTACTTATAACAAAGTCAGCTTCATTCATTTTTAAAATTATATCTCTACTAAAATCAAAAACATCAACATTCAAATCATTTTTTTCATAAAACTCTTTTACTCTTTTGTAATCATTTTTACCAGTTTGATGAATTACTTTTATTCCCTTATCTAATAATAAAGGAGTTAATTTTAAGGCAAAATCATTTATAGCAACAGCACCTTGAGAACCACCAAAAAAAGCAATAGTTTTAACTTCATCTCTAATTCTTGCTTTATCAAAAAACTCTTGTGAAACTGGATAATCTTTAATAGGTGAGAAATCATGAAAAGAAGAATAAACAGTATTTGCAAATTTTGAAGTTATTTCATTTAATTTACCCCATTTTAGAGTTTTGTTCATGAATAAAAAGTTTGCAAAAAGGTTTAAATATTGAAGCAAATGTAGCAGGTGCAGCAGAAAAACCACCTACTGATATAACTTTTGAAATATTATATTTGTAATAAATTCCTAAACAATAAAATGTCTTTTTTAAGATGTTAAATAAAGATAAATATTTTCCTATGCCTTTTTTATTTACAACACCTTTTGTATCTAAAAATATTTTCTTTTCTATTCTATTGTCATTTTCAAACCAAAGCTTATCTTGTCCATTTGTTGAACCAATAAATATAATATTAAAACCTTTTTGACAAAGCTCTTCAATAAAAGCATCCGCTACTTTAAGGTGACCTCCTGTGCCACCATCCTGTAACCACGATATATTTACTCATTTATTTTTTACCTTTCTATTTTTAATATCTTCTTTTTCAACAACTCTACTAATTGATAAAACAAGTCCCATAGCTAAACAAATAGCAAGCATAGATGAACCTCCATATGAAAGGAAAGGAACAGCAATACCTTTAATTGGAATCATTCCTGAAATTCCATATGAATTAATCAAAAATGCAATTATAATCATAAGTGCGACACCTAAAGTAAATAAATGATAAATTGGATTTCTAACACGTCTACTTATTTAAAAATTCTCCAAACAATAATAAAAATCAAAGTTACCAATATAAGTAAACCCATTAATCCTATCTCTTCTGTCATTCCAGCTAAAACAAAGTCTGTGTGAACTTCAGATAAAAAACCAAGTTTTAAATCACCATTTGATATACCTTGACCAAAGAATCCACCATTATGCATAGCATTTAATGAATGAGATACTTGATAAGGTTCTGGTAATTCATCAATTCTTAAATACTTCTCTGCCCAAGAAGGCATAACAGATAATATTCCATCTTGAACCATTGCCCACCAAGAATAAATTCTTTGTATTCTATGAGGAGCTGCTAAAATAAGTCCAACAAGTCCCATTAATGCAACACCGCCTAAAACAACGAAAATTTTAAAAGATCTATTTGCAAAAATAAGAAGCACAACTAATATAACACCAAGTAAAACAACTTGTCCCAAGTCTTTTTGTAAAAAAGCAACTATAAATACAACAATAAAGAATGTTAAAAAATAAGGAGCTAAGAGTAAAGCTTCATCTTTTAATCCTATTTTTCTTGGTTGATCTATTACTTTTCTATGAAAAGACCATGATAAAAAGTATATAAAACCAATTTTAAAAAACTCTACAGGAGATAAAGAAAATCCAGGTAATCTAATCCATCTATTAGCTCCTCCGGATGCTGTTACCATGGAAGCTGGTAAAATTGGCATTATAGCCATTAAAATAAAAAAACTTATAAATAGTGTCATACCTACTTTATTGATTAATTTATCAGGGTCTATTAAGGAGCATCCCCACATTAATAAAATTCCAATAACTCCTACAAATGCTTGTCTTATAAAAAAATGAAATTGATTATATCCATAATACTCAACTGTATAAATAGTTAATGAATATGAAAATACAATACTTGTAACAATCAATAAAGACACTAAAATGAAAAGTGGATAATCTGCATTAACATTATTAATTTTTTTTTGTCGTGATTTAATATTTATTTTGTTAGAATACATACTCTATTATATAACATTATGGATAAATATGTCTTCAAACAATACCGAAAAAATTAATAAAACAAAAAAAATTGCGATTTTATTTATGCTAATCTTTTTCTTTTTATTAATCCTTCTATTATCAGTGTCAAAAACAATTTCTGACTATAGAAGATTGCCAACTTTACAAAGCGAAAAAAAAGAATTATCTGTAAGAGGAGATATAATAAGTGCTGATAACTTTAAAATTGCTTCATCAAAAAAGTTATATAAAGCTTCAATTGATACTAGACACTTAGCAAAAGATAAAAAAGAACTTTTTTTACAATTATTCTCAATTTATAGTGGAATACCTTATACAAAATTAAAATTAAAATTAGAAAATGACAAAACACCTGGTTATTTAGTTTTATCATATAATATTGATTCAAGAACAGCTAAAAATTTAAAGGAATTAGCTTTTAAATTAAGAAAACTTGATGTATTTATTTCAAGAAAAGTAAGAGGTGGAAAGGTTTTAAGAGGACTTAGTATTGTAGAAAGTGGAGAAAAAAGACTTTTTTCATATGAAGATACTTTAACACCTGTAATTGGTTATGTAAGAAAATATGAGAGTGAAAAAGGTAAAACAAGAGTTAAAGGAATAAAAGGCCTTGAAAGAAATTATAATAAAGTATTAAATGAATCAAAAGATGGAATACTAAAAGGTAATAGAGATGTACTTTCATATATATCATTTGATAATAATTCAGTTATTAGAAAAAGAATAGATGGAGCAACATTAAAACTAAATATTCCCTTAAAACTTCAAAAAAATATTGAATTAACACTTGATTTACATAAAGAAAAGTTAAGTGCTGATGAGATAATTGTATCTGTAGTTGAAAGTAAAACAGGAAAAGTTTTAACTCTTGCTTCATCAAATAGATTTAATCCAGAAAATATCAAACAAAGTGATATTCCCTCATTAAATGTAAATGCAATTGAGTACCAATTTGAACCAGGCTCAATTTTAAAACCCATATCAATTGCTCTTGTAATGGATAAAGGAAGAATAAAAAAGGATGAACTAATTTTTGCTCATAATACAAAAGGAAGACCAAATAAAAAAGGTGAATATCCAAAGGGTAGATATAAACTTGGTAAATATACTATCAAAGATGATCATAGATTTAAAAAGCACTATTTAACATTAGATGATATAATGATATTCTCATCAAACATTGGTACTTTAAAATATGCACAAAGATTAACAGGACCTGAGTTTTACAATGGTCTTAAAAAATTTGGTATTACAAAAGAAACAGGTATAGATTTACCGTATGAGAGAGAAGGTGTTATGCCAAAAGTTTGGCAGTTTGCAGCAGGAGATGACAAAGGAGAAGATAATGTATTTAAAGCAACAGTATCCTACGGTCAAGGAATGACTTCAACATTTATGCAAATGATAAAAGCCTATACAGTCTTTCAAAATGATGGGTATATGATTACACCTAGAATTGTAGACTACTTAAGTCATGATGGAAATAAATACAAACCTTATAATAAAGAACCAGAAAAAGTAATATCTAAAAAAACTGCAAATGAAATTAAAAGACTATTAATAAAAACAGTTGAGAAAGGAACAGGGAGATCTGCACAAATTGATGGTTTAACAGTTGCAGGGAAAACAGGAACAGCTCAAATAGCAAGAAGAGGTAAATATCTTAAAAAATATATTTCATCATTTTTTGGCTTTGTTGAAGATGAAAACAATGCATATACAATTGGTGTTACTGTAATTAATCCTAATTCTAGAGGAAGATACTGGTACTATTACTACGCTTCGCAATCAGCTGTACCTGTATTTAAAGAGGTAACTAAAAATTTAATTAAATTAAACTATCTTACACCAAAAAACGATATAATTTCAGATAAAAAATAAAAGGATAAAAATGTTTGGCTTTGGATCAAAAGAACTTAAAAAATATGAATATACACAAGAAGAATTAGCAAAATTTAACTATGCAAAAGTAAGTACTGAAAATGGAACTATTTGGTTAAAGTTATTTAATGAAGAGACACCAAATACAGTTGCAAATTTTGCTACATTAGCAAATGATGGTTTTTATAATAATTTAAATTTTCACAGAGTAATTGATAACTTTATGGCACAAGGTGGATGCCCAGAAGGTACTGGTACTGGTGGTCCAGAGTGGGCAATAGAGTGTGAAACATCAGCAGAAAAGCAAGTACATAACAAAGGAAGCTTATCAATGGCTCATGCAGGACCAAATACAGGGGGAAGTCAATTCTTTATTTGTTTTGTTCCTTGTCCTCATTTAGATGGTAGACATACAGTATTTGGAGGAATTGAAGAAAATGATGCAAATAGTTTTGCAACTCTTGACTCAATCCATCAAGGTGATAAAATTGTTTCTATTGAAATTCTAGAAACAAGAGATTAATACTTATTATAAAAGAAACTAGAGCTAAGCTCTAGTTTCATCACTATCATCCTCATAATCTTCTTCAAAACCTTCATTACTCTCTTCTGCATATATTGCAATAAGTTCATCAAAACAAAGTAATAGTTCAGCATTATTTGGAAAATTAAACCAATATACATCTTGTTTACCTATACTAATATATTTAATATATTCTGTTCTTAATGCATCATAATTATCATCTGTAGCAACAAACTCTAATTCTCGTTCTTCTAAAACTAAATAAATCAATTTCATTTCACATCCTTTATTAAATTAAAACATTATAAAAATAAATGATGACTATTTAGTTACAAAACTTAATAAACTATAGAACTACTGTAATATAAATACGCAATAGGAGCTAAAAGATACAGAAGAGAGGAATTTTTTAGAGCGAATGTACAGTTGCAAAAGTAATAGGATAAATTAGAATAATAAGGTAAATTAAAGGTAAAAATCAGGCTAAAAAAAAAGCTTCTATCTAAAGGAACTGTAAAGAAGTTCAAATAGATAAAAGCTTAATAAATATACTCAAGAGCTGGCAGCGGCCTACGTTTCCACAAGTGAAACCTGCAGTATTATCAGCGATGAAGTGCTTGACTTCCAGGTTCGGAATGGGGCTGGGTATTTCCACTTCTCTGTAACCACCAGCAATATGAGTATAAAAAGTTCTAAATAAACTCTTTATACTCACATTAGGTAATGAGTGTAAAGATAATGTTAAAGTCTTAAAGTAAGCTTCTTAAAAAGATATTCATCTTTTCAAGGAAACGCTTTGTGAAACAATTCACACATTTATCAAGTATGCATATACTTAATAAGATAGTAAACCAAGAAATATATTAAAAAAAGCCAAACGATCTATTAGTACTAGTCAGCTAAACGTCTTACAACGCTTACACACCTAGCCTATCAACCAGCTAGTCTTGCTGGGATCTTCAGGGAAAGTTCATCTTGAAGTTGGCTTCGAGCTTAGATGCTTTCAGCTCTTATCACATCCGTACATAGCTACCCAACGATGCCCTTGGCAGAACAATTGGTACACTAGTGGTACGTTCATCCCGGTCCTCTCGTACTAGGGACAAATCTCCTCAACTTTCCTACGCCCACGGAAGATAGGGACCGAACTGTCTCACGACGTTCTGAACCCAGCTCGCGTACCGCTTTAAATGGCGAACAGCCATACCCTTGGGACCTGCTCCAGCCCCAGGATGCGATGAGCCGACATCGAGGTGCCAAACCTCCCCGTCGATGTGAGCTCTTGGGGGAGATCAGCCTGTTATCCCCGGCGTACCTTTTATCCTTTGAGCGATGGCCCTTCCACACAGAACCACCGGATCACTATGACCGACTTTCGTCTCTGTTCGACTTGTATGTCTCACAGTCAAGCTAGTTTATGCCATTATACTCAACTGGCGATTTCCATCCGCCATGAACTAACCTTTGTAAGCCTCCGTTACTTTTTAGGAGGCGACCGCCCCAGTCAAACTACCCACCAGACATTGTCCTAGTAGAGGATAACTCTACGTAGTTAGTAACTCAAATATTCAAGGGTGGTATCTCAAGGATGGCTCACTACGTACTGGCGTCCGTAGATCAAAGCCTCCCACCTATCCTGCACAAGAATATCCAAGCTACAGTGTCAAGCTGTAGTAAAGGTGCACGGGGTCTTTCCGTCTTTCCGCGGGTAGGAGGAATTTTCACCTCCACTACAATTTCACTGGATCCCTGGTTGAGACAGCTCCCATCTCGTTACGCCATTC
Source organism: Caprella mutica (assembly GCA_947561585.1). Classification (NCBI taxonomy): domain Eukaryota; kingdom Metazoa; phylum Arthropoda; class Malacostraca; order Amphipoda; family Caprellidae; genus Caprella; species Caprella mutica. Next base: position 59,161 of record CANNZV010002458.1, read on the forward strand.
ATGCAGGTCGGTATTTAACCGACAAGGAATTTCGCTACCTTAGGACCGTTATAGTTACGGCCGCCGTTTACTCGGGCTTCGATCAAATGCTTCGATAAATCTAACATCATCAATTAACCTTCGAGCACCGGGCAGGCGTCACACCTTATACATCCACTTACGTGTTAGCAAAGTGCTGTGTTTTTGGTAAACAGTCGGGAGGGACTCTTTGTTGCAACCTCTTTAGCTTTCGAGAGTAAATCTCTATACCAAAGTAGGCACACCTCCGAAGATACGGTGCTAGTTTGCAGAGTTCCTTAACCAGGGTTCTTCCACGCGCCTTAGAATACTCATCCCACCCACCTGTGTCGGTTTACGGTACGGGCAACAAATAATATACTTAGTGGCTTTTCTTGGCACGACAGTATCATCGATTCTCTATCTCCTCCGAAGAGTGTCAAGAGCCTGTAAGATCTCGGCTTCATGTAACCCGGATTTGCCTAAGTTACAGCCTACGTCCTTCGACCCACTATTCCATCAGTGAGCTCGATTAACTCTATGCGTCCCCACATCGCGCTTATTTGTTGGTATTGAAATATTAATCAATTTGCCATCGTCTACCCCTCTCGGACTCGACTTAGGTCCCGACTAACCCTACGATGACGAGCATCGCGTAGGAAACCTTGGGTTTTCGGCGAAGAGGATTCTCACCTCTTTTATCGCTACTCATGCCTGCATGCTCACTTCTATCCGCTCCAGCGCTCCTTGCCGGTACACCTTCAACGCTGAATAGAACGCTCTCCTACCACTCAGATAAATCTGAGTCTAAAGCTTCGGTGCATATCTTAGCCCCGTTATATTTTCCGCGCAGAATCACTAGACCAGTGAGCTGTTACGCTTTCTTTAAAGGATGGCTGCTTCTAAGCCAACCTCCTGGTTGTCACAGTAACTCCACATCGTTTTCCACTTAGATATGACTTTGGGACCTTAGCTGTTAGTCTGGGTTGTTCCCCTCTCGACATAGGATTTTATCACCCTACGCCTGACTCCTGTGATTACACATATAGTATTCATAGTTTGATAGGGTTTGGTACCGCGGTAAGCAGCCCTAGCCCATTCAGTGCTCTACCCCTATATGCTACTACACAAGGCTATACCTAAATATATTTCGGAGAGAACCAGCTATCACGAAGTTTGATTGGCCTTTCACCCCTATCCACAAGTCATCCGAGGACTTTTCAACGCCCACCGGTTCGGTCCTCCACTGGCTCTTACACCAGCTTCAACCTGCTCATGGATAGATCACTTCGTTTCGGGTCTGCAGCATCTGACTAATTCGCCCTATTAAGACTCGCTTTCGCTACGGCTTCGTACTTGACTTAACCTTGCCAGACACCACAACTCGCAGGCTCATTATGCAAAAGGCAGTCCGTCACCCTGATAAATCATAGGGCTCCGAATGATTGTAAGCTAATGGTTTCAGGTTCTATTTCACTCTCCTCACTGGAGTACTTTTCACCTTTCCCTCACGGTACTTGTTCACTATCGATCTGTAAGTAGTATTTAGGATTAGAGGGTGGTCCCCCTAGATTCAGACAAAATATCACGTGTTCCGTCCTACTCAGGATACCAATAAAGTCATTGAAGATTTTAAGTACAGGAGTATCACCTTCTATGCTATAGCTTTCCAACTATTTCTTCTATCTTCTTTGATCTTATATCTTGGTCCTACAACCCCCTATGCAAGCATAGGGTTTGTCCTAATCCGCGTTCGCTCGCCGCTACTAACGGAATCTCATTTGATTTCTCTTCCTCCGGTTACTGAGATGTTTCACTTCACCGGGTTCGCCCACTTTGCAGTGTAATATATATCTCTATATACTGGGTTGTCCCATTCGGAAATCTACGGATCAAAACTTCTTGACAGTTCCCCGTAGCTTATCGCAGTCTAGTACGTCCTTCATCGCCTCTTACAGTCTAGGCATCCACCATTAGCCCTTAATAGCTTATTTTTATGGTTAGCCTAAAAAAATACAAGTATTTTTCCAGGTTCCCCATTTGATAAAGTAATTTACATTACTTCACCGTTTGAATAATTATTCCTTGGCTACTATCTTATTAAATATATTACTATATTCAATAAAAAAGTTGTGTTTTAAAAATTGTTTCTTATTTTAGTTCATATTTAAACTTTCATTTAAATATTCGCTAGAAAAATTTTAAGACTTTAACATTATGTTTTTAAATATCATATCCTTTATTATCAAATAAAGAACATATTGGTTATTAAAACCAAATATAAATTCAATTCCTATTGAACTTATATTTAGTTTTCAAATGGTGGAGAATAGCGGGATCGAACCGCTGACCTCCTGCGTGCAAGGCAGGCGCTCTCCCAGCTGAGCTAATTCCCCATCTGTTTTAATCTTTAAAAGTTAATTTCAAATAGATATAAATGGTGGGCCTACCAGGACTTGAACCTGGGACCTCACGATTATCAGTCGAGCGCTCTAGCCAGCTGAGCTATAGGCCCATTATTACCTATCTTTTAAAGTAATCTTTATAAACCGAATATAGAAAAGGTCGATATTCCCTTTTTTTACTATCTTTGATAGCTTTTGAGTTAGGAAATGAATCCTAACTCTTTCTCTGAAAGGAGGTGATCCAACCGCAGGTTCTCCTACGGTTACCTTGTTACGACTTCACCCCAGTTACTGAATCCACTGTGGAGGGTAGCTACTTTAGCATTCCCGCTTCGAATGAGTTCAATTCCCATGGTGTGACGGGCGGTGAGTACAAGACCCGGGAACGTATTCACCGTAGCATTGCTGATCTACGATTACTAGCGATTCCAACTTCAAGTAGTCGAGTTGCAGACTACTATCCGAACTGGGAGATATTTTTGAGATTTGCTCCACGTCACCGTATCGCTGCTCTTTGTATACCCCATTGTAGCACGTGTGTAGCCCTGGACGTAAGGGCCATGATGACTTGACGTCGTCCTCACCTTCCTCCTGGTTACCCAGGCAGTCTCGTTAGAGTTCTCAGCCGAACTGTTAGCAACTAACGACGAGGGTTGCGCTCGTTGCGGGACTTAACCCAACATCTCACGACACGAGCTGACGACAGCCGTGCAGCACCTGTATATAAGCTTCTGCAAGCAGACACCTCATAATCTCTTATAAGTTCTTACTATGTCAAGTCCAGGTAAGGTTCTTCGCGTATCGTCGAATTAAACCACATGCTCCACCGCTTGTGCGGGTCCCCGTCTATTCCTTTGAGTTTTAATCTTGCGACCGTACTCCCCAGGCGGTACACTTAATGTGTTTACTGCATTACTGCAAGGTCTAGCCTCACAACAACTAGTGTACATCGTTTAGGGCGTGGACTACCAGGGTATCTAATCCTGTTTGCTCCCCACGCTTTCGCGTCTCAGCGTCAATAATGTTCCAGTAGATCGCCTTCGCAATCGGTATTCCTTCTGATCTCTACGGATTTTACCCCTACACCAGAAATTCCATCTACCTCTCCCATATTCTAGGTTAACAGTTTTCAAAGCAGTTCTATGGTTGAGCCATAGGATTTCACTTCAAACTTATTAACCCGCCTACACGCTCTTTACGCCCAGTGATTCCGAGTAACGCTTGCGCCCTCCGTATTACCGCGGCTGCTGGCACGGAGTTAGCCGGCGCTTATTCATATAGTACCGTCATTATCTTCCTATATAAAAGGAGTTTACGCACCGAAATGTGTCATCCTCCACGCGGCGTTGCTGCATCAGGGTTTCCCCCATTGTGCAATATTCCCCACTGCTGCCTCCCGTAGGAGTCTGGACCGTGTCTCAGTTCCAGTGTGACTGATCATCCTCTCAAACCAGTTAGGCGTCATTGTCTTGGTGAGCCATTACCTCACCAACTAACTGATACCGTACAGGCCGATCCTAGAGCTATAAATATTTCCCTTGCAGACTTCTGTCTTAAAGGCATATAGAGTATTAGCATTCGTTTCCAAATGTTATCCTCTTCTCTAGGGCACATTACCTATATATTACTCACCCGTGCGCCACTTAGCTGACAGTTATAGCAAGCTATAACCCGTTCTCGTTCGACTTGCATGTGTTAAGCACGCCGCCAGCGTTCACTCTGAGCCAGGATCAAACTCTCCATAATTGAAGTATTTGATACTGACAATTTTTGTATTAATTACAAAATTATCACTCAAAATGCTTTTTACTTTCGTAAAAAACTTAAATAGACAAGAATTGTATTTCTTGTTTTTTATATCGTTTATTCTATATTCGGTTTATAAAAATTACTTCTTATTAACCTTCTGTTTTTAAAGATCATAATCTCTTTTAGAACTTCTTGTCGTTCCTCTGAAATTGGATGGGAATTATAGACAAATATCCCTCGCTTGTCAAGTGAATTTTCTAAAATATCGCTTAAATTTTGTAATTTGTGCGCTTTTCGCCTCTTTCTTTCTCTTTTTATTTAATTTTACTAGGTTTTATTTGTGTATTTTCTTTTTTATCTGTATTTTATGCATTTTTATTAATTTTCTATTTACTTTTTTATCCTAATATATATGTAATTTAATATTAATGTAAATATTAAAGATGTAATTAAACAGTAAGATACTAGAATTACACAAAAAAATATAAAGGATTAATATGTATAATAGAGATTATCTATCAAACGAAAGCTCTCATCATACACAAGAATCATCACAAACGCAGCTGATGAGTTTCTTAAAAGCTACATACCAGTTATTTGCAGGTTCTATGTTAGCTGCAACAGCTGGTGCATATATAGGTTTAGGAATTGTTCATTTGTTAATGGGTCCAGTTAAATGGGTTTTATTTGCAGTTGAATTAGCATTAATTTTCTTTGTTATTCCGAAAACTAAACATATTCCAGGTGTTAACTTAGCAGTATTATTTGGATTTACATTTATTTCTGGTTTAACTATTGCTCCATTATTAGCATCTATTATGAATATGCCTGGTGGTGCTTCTATTGTAGGTCAAGCATTTTTAATGACTTCAGTTGCATTTGGTGGAATTTCTATGTTCGCTATGACAACTAAAAGAGATTTCTCTTCTATGGGTAAATTCTTAATGATTGCATTAATTATTGCTATTGTTGGTGCTATAGCTAATATTTTTATTGGTTCACCAATTTTACAACTATTTATTTCTGGTGGTATTGCTTTATTAATGTGTGCGTTTATTTTATATGACACACAAAACATTATTAAAGGTTTATATGACTCTCCAGTTGAAGCTGCTTTATCTTTATACTTAAGCTTCTTTAACTTATTTGTATCTTTATTACAAATTTTAGGAATTATGAATAGTAGTGATGACTAAAAACTAACTCCTATGGAGTTAGTTTCATCTTTATTAAAACCTATTAATATATGAACTCAAATAAACTAAGACTAATCGATGCAAATTTAAATAGACTACGTGAAGGTATTCGTGTGGTTGAAGATATATTTAGATATGTATATAATGACAAAGATACTGCTATTAAACTTAAAATTCTAAGACATTTAGCTAGAACAGACAATTATACAGAACTATTAGAAACAAGAGATGTAGAAAATGATGTTCTTCGATCTTCTATTAAAAGTGAACAAAATAGAGATGATTTATATTCAATATTAATAGCTAATTTTAAAAGAGCACAAGAGAGTTCTCGTGTCCTTGAAGAGTTTACTAAACTGACATCTATAGATGATAGTGAGAATTTTAAATATATAAGATATGAACTTTATAATTTAGAAACTGTCTTAACAAAGATTACTTCAAATTCTAAATAATTTAATTTATACTCTTTATAAAGTTTTTTTGCTGTTTTAAAATCCATACTAGAACTTCCTCCACTTACACCTGACTTTTTTATATAATCAAATAAGTCTTTTTTATTATCAAATTCTAATTTGTACATTATTGTTTCAAATTCACATTGGAAGTATTTAGAAAATGCTTTTTTTATTGAGCTTTCATCTAAAATTGGTGATTTTGTAGCTGATATTTCTTGAATTGATTTAAAAGTATTTGATGTAAATAATACTGCATTAATTTCATTTGTAATAAGAGATAGATGTTTTACAATTTTTGATAAGTCTTTTGACCATTGTAAAGCAGATGAAGATAAAACTACATCATAAGTATCATCTTTTATCTCTTTTAAAAACTCTTTTGTATCAAAGTCATAACATTTAACTTCAACATTATCATCCTTTGGATGAAGTTGACACATAGATGAAGAAAAATCAATTGCTTTATAAAAATCAATATCCCATGTAATTTGTGAATAAACTTGACCTGAACCACAACCTAATTCTAGTATTTTTTTAGGTTTTGTTTTAAGTTCCCTGATTAGTGATTTTGCACAGATTTGTTGGATGATATTGTGAGATTGATACTCTTTTGCGTATTTGGAAAATTCATTTTTAATTGACATAAGGGTCATTTTAACTAGTATTTAATAAATTTTAGATAAAATATACCCCATTTTTCAAAAAGGAAATAGATTATGACATCTACACTTCTAATAGTTCAGTTAGTTTTAGCAATTTTAATCACAATTGTAATTTTACTTCAAAAAAGTTCAAGTATAGGTCTTGGAGCTTACAGTGGAAGTAATGAATCATTATTTGGAGCTAAAGGACCTGCTAACTTCTTATCAAAAGCTACTATGGCCTTAGGTCTAGCATTTGTAATTAATACAGTAGTTTTAGGTTACCTATATAATGAGCAAAGAAATCAAAGTGCGATTGATTCAGTTAAAACTGATACATTAATCCCTGCGACACCAATTGAAAAGACTGAACAAGCTGCACCAGCAGCACCAGGTTCTGCACCAGTAGTTCCTTCAAACAACTAATACAAAGAACAGTAGAATTATGAAGTATCTACTACTTCTTTGTATTTCTTATTTTTATCTTAGTGCAAATGCACATGTATTTGTTTATCATAGATTTGGAGATGATAGACATCAAAGTACAAACACTACACTAAAAGAGTTAGAAAAAGAGTTTCAATACTTTAAAGATCATGGGTACAAAGTTGTACCTATGATAGATATTGTAAATAAACTTAAAAACAATCAAGAAGTTCCTAATAATTGGGTAGCTTTTAATATTGATGATTCATATAAAAGTTTTTACGAAAATGGATTACCTCTTTTTAGAAAATATAACTATCCTTTTACTCTTTTTGTTTATGTTGAAGCAACACAAAAAAAATATGGTGATTTTATGAATTGGGAGCAAATAAAAGATGCTTCGAAATATGGCGAAATAGCTTTACATTCATATGCCCATAAACATCTTACAAAACAAAGTAATAAAGACATTTATGAAGATACAAAACTATCTTATGAAATCTTTGAAGAAAAAATGGGCTTTAAACCCAAAGGTTATGTATATCCTTATGGTGAGTATGACCAAAGAGTAAAAGATGTAATCAAACAATTTAATTTTGAATATATAGCAAATCAAAGCGCAGGTAGTGTAAATAAAAAAAGTGATAGATTTGATATAAATAGAGTAGCTCTAGTAGGAGAGGTAAATCTAAAAGAGAAACTTCGATACAAAACACTAGATGCAACTTGGATTGAGCCAAAAGTAACGCCAAAAGATAGAATACTAAAAAGAATAAAAGTAAAAGTTAACCCGAATATAAAAAACATAAAATTATATCTTTCTGGCTATGGTTGGCAAGATATAAAAGTAAAAAATGGTATAATAGATGTCATTTTAAATAAGAAGCTAAAGTTTTCTCGTAATAGAGTAGCCATTAGCCCTAACTACTATACAATTTCAAGTAAATTACTAATTAAATAAAGGAGACTAAATGTTAGAAGAGATTTATGCTGAAACAACTGAGCATATGGAAAAGTCAATTGAGGCTTTAAAAAGAGATTATAAAACATTAAGAACAGGAAAAGTTAATACTGCTATTTTAGATGGTATTTCTATTGATTATTATGGAACACCTACTCCATTAAACCAAGTTGGTTCAGTAACTGCTACAGATGCAACTACTATTGTTGTTAATCCATGGGAAAAGAACCTTTTAAGTGATGTTGAAAAAGCTATTCAAAATGCTAATATTGGTGTAAACCCAAACAATGATGGAGATGTAATAAAATTATTCTTCCCTCCTATGACTGTTGAGCAAAGACAAGAAACTGCTAAACAAGCTAAAGGTATGACTGATAATGCAAAAGTTGCAATTAGAAATATTAGAAAAAACTCTAATGACAAAGTAAAAGTTTTACATAAAGACAAAGAAGTAACTGATGATGAAAGCAAAAAAGCTCAAGAAGAAATCCAAAAAATTACTGATTCTTTCGTAACTAAAGCTGATGAAACTTTAAAAACAAAAGAACAAGAAATTTTAACGGTATAATTTGATGAATGTAGAACAAATTTATAAAGATGCTGATGCATTATTAGAAGGTCATTTCAAATTAAGTAGTGGTAACTACTCTAATTTTTATTTACAATCTGCGAAAGTTTTAGAAGATCCTAAAACTGCAAAACTTTTAGCGGAAGCTTTAGCCAAACAAATAAAAGATGCTGGTATAAAAGTTGATGCTGTTTGTTCACCTGCTCTTGGTGGATTGGTTGCGGGTTTTGCACTTGCAACTGCTTTAGATGTAAGATTTATCTTTGCTGAAAGAGTTGATGGACAAATGACTATTAGAAGAGGTTTTGAAGTACAAGAAGGTGAAAACTATATCATTTGTGAAGATATTATTACAACTGGTGGTTCTGCACTTGAAGCTGCAAAACAAGTAGAAAATGCTGGTGGAAATATCACTGCATATGCTGCTTTAGCAAATAGAGGATTTTGTAGTAGAGAAGGAAGTGATTTAGAAGCCCAAGATAATTGTAAATTACCTTTAGATAAACCACTTTTTGCACTTGATGACTTTACGTTTAAAATGTATACTCCTGATGAGTGTGATTTCAAAGATATTGCTTATAAACCAGGTAGTAGAGGTAACTAATGGCTAAATGGAGAGATGTAAAACAAAATAAAGTTAAACAAAAAACTAACTCTATTAATAATCAAGAAAAAGTGAATACTTCTTCTTGTGCATCTCTTGGCTTGCGACTAAAAGCCTTTTTAACAGACTCATTTTTAATTACCACTCCAATAACTTATATTGTAATGTATTTAGTTTTAGGTGGTGGTGATGAGTTTTCACATAATAGAGCTTTTGGATGGACTTTGATTTTAGGTGTTAGTGCTACTATAATCACATTTTTTTGGTATGTGAAATTTCAAACACCTGGAATGAAAGCCTATGGAGTCAAAATTGTAAATGAGGACAAGCAAAGAATAACTTTTATTCAAGCTGTCATTCGATATTTAGCAACATTGATCTCAATGGTATCTATATTTTTAATGTTCATGCCATTTCTTCATAAAGAAAAGAAAACTTTCCAAGACTTAATTTCTAAGACTATTATCATTGACGAGTAGAATTCAATTTTTCAACCTTTCTGCTTTTTACTTTTTTTATTTTGCAGCTGTTGGAGTATATATAATATTCTTACCAAAGGTTCTGCATGATATAGGTTATACTGCTTTTGAAATTGGTGTGATTTTTGCCCTTGCTCCTTTGATGAGATTTGCTACTCCCTTTTTATTTTTAAAACATATTAAACTTGATCAAAAAGTATTTAAAACAGCTTTATTTATGTCTATTACAAGCTCTATTATGTTTTATTTTACATTAGAAAACTTTTATGCATTTATGATTAATAATGCTATTCTTGGAGTATGTTTATCTTTAATTCTTCCTTTTTTAGAAGTATCAGCTGTAAAGAACTTAGGAAAAGAAAAGTATGGAAAATCAAGACTATTTGGTTCTATTGGTTTTATGATTATATCACTTGTTTTAGCTAAGTTTTTAACACAAGCACATATTGCACTTCACTATTATCTTGCTATGAATATATTAACTGTAGTCTTTGCTTTATTACTTATGCGAAGTGATGTTGAACACAAAGCACAAAAGATTAGTGAAGAGTTTTCGTTTTTAAAATACTGGCCTTTTTGGATAAGTCTATTTTTCATGCAAATGAGTTTTGGAGGTTTTTATAACTTCTTTACAATCTATGAAACAGAACATGGAATAAGTTTAGAAATGACATCATACCTTTGGTCTTTTGGTGTTATTTGTGAAATACTAATGCTTTATTTCCAAGCTCCACTTTTGAAGAATAATCTTCTTAATATTATAAAATTTTGTGTTGCAATCACAGTTGTTAGATGGTTAATGCTTTATTCATATCCTGATTCATTAACTATAACTTTTATTTCTCAAAGTATTCATGCCTTTTCTTTTGGGCTTTATCATAGTGCTGTAATTATTTATCTTTACTCTTTATATGAAGATAAAAAACTAGCTCAACAGTTTATGTATGGAGTAGCATATGGACTTGGAGGCTTTATAGGAGCAATTATTGCAGGGTGGGTTTATGGTGAATATCTATTTATTTTTAGTGCACTTTTTGCACTTATTTCTTTTGGAAGTTTATTTGCAATAAAAAAAAGAGTGAATTAACTCTTTTTTCTGTTTAATAATAGTGTCTTGCTGATAAAAAAAATTAATCTTTAATAGGAATATTTATCTCGAAACATGCACCTAAATAGTTTTTACCCTCATAGTCAACTTGAGTGTTATAACATTTTATTTTACCATTCATATGTTTTACTATTATTTCTTGAGACATATAAAGTCCTATTCCTGTACCTTGTGATTGGTGTTTAGTAGTAAAGTAAGGTTCAAAAATTCTATCAATAATCTCTTCTTTTATTCCTCCACCATTATCAGTGATTTTAATATTTGCTATTGAGTTATTTTCTTTTACTTCTATTAATAATATTTTATTTTCTATTTTTTTATTTTCTAAAGCGTCTTTTGCATTATTAAAGACATTCAAAAAGACTTGAACTAATTCATTCTCTATTCCATATAAACTAACATTCTCAATATCTTTATGAATATTTATCTCTCTATTTTTAAATTTTGAACTAATTAATTTTAAACTTTTATCAAAAGTATTTATTATATTAAATTGAGTTTTAGGCTTGTCAGTTCTTAAGAAATCTCTAAAGTCTTCAATTGTTTCTGATAAATATTGAGAAGATTCATTGATTTTTTCAAGTTCTAAAAACTCTTCTTTTTCATCATAGATACCTAACTCTTTTTTAAACTTAATTCCTGTAGCAATTGTAGATATTACTGACAAAGGTTGCCTCCACTGATGGGCAATATTCTCTATCATCTCGCCCATAGCTGCCATTTTAGATTGTTGATGAAGCAGTTGTTCTTGCTCTTTTAATCTCTCTTCTTGCTTTTTCTGATTAGTAGTATCTGAAAAAATTCCTATATAGTTTTTAACATTCTCATCTTCATCATAAACTGCACTAATTGTAATATATTCATTGAAAACTTCACCGTTTTTCTTTTTATTTATTAAATCACCTTCCCAAAATCCAAACTCATTTAATTCTTGCCACATTTTTGAATAAAACTCATTTGTATGTATACCTGATTGTAAAATATTAGGCGACTTCATATATACATCTTCTATTGAAAATCCTGTTGATTTTTCAAAAGCACTATTTACATTTATAATATTTGTATCTTTATTAGTAATCATGATTCCATCATGGGCATTTTGAAATACAATATATGCTTGCTTTAACTCTTCTTCCCTTTGTTTTCTTTGAGTAATATCTAAACCTAAAGCTACTAATTCTAACTGCCCATCAATATTTAAAGGTATTAAAGATAATTCAATTACTCTTTTTTCTCCCATTGCATTTTTTAAAGTGATTTCATCTTGAAATACTTCTGCTTGTAAATCCATATTCAATATAATCTGTTTTAAATATTCACTTTGTTCTTTTTCCCAACATGAAAGCTCCCAAAACTTCTTACCAAAAGCCTCTTTTAAATCTTCTTGTAAATACTCTAAGCCTTTATTATTAACTTGCGTTAATTCTGCATCGCTGTTCATTATTGCAGCAAGGAAAATTGTTTGTTCAAATAGTGTTTGGAACTTTTTTTGCTCTTTGATTTGTTTTCTTTGAAATTTTAATTCTACTTCTTTTTCTAAATGATATTTAAAAATTAATGCTACAACTAAAATTGCAGATACAAGAACAAGTGATATTATTAAAATTGAAATATTAGAAGTTTTTTCTTCCCAATCTTTTAAAGACTCTTCTAAATCAATTCTTATTGCAATATTTAAAGGAAATACATTTGTAAGTTTATACGATGTAATATACTCTTTTGTCTTAAAGCTTTCAATTCCCCATGATTGAGAACTTTCTAAAGCTTCATTATAAAGATTCCTTTTTTTTATTAATGTACCAGGGCTTATATTTTCATCAGAAGAAAAAAGTAAAAAGCCATCTATTCTATATAAATCAATATATGCAAAAGAGTTATCAAGGTTTTCAATATATCTATTTACAAAATATTCACTATTAATAGCTATAAGAATATAAAACTCTTTTTGTTCTAACTCAAAATATTTAAGTACAGGAATAAAAGATAAATCTTTTTTATCAATGCTATCCATATGTGTCACATTTGATGCATCAATTAAATCTCTACCTATCCAAGGTAAACCAAATCTTAGAACAGATTGATTAAATAAAGGCTTTGGATAAAAATCATTTATTTTTATATGTAGACCCTTATTTAGCTCATTTGAACTATAGATAATATTTCTATTTGAGTCTAAAATATTAATTGATCTAACAAAAGGATTGTTATACAAAATTTTATTAAATCTACTATTTAAAGTAGAAAACTCTTCTTGAGTATTGATAACTGATATAAGATTTGAACTTAATAAATTTATATTATTAAAAGTTTGTGTCACTTGATCTGAAAGTGTATTTGCATGTAGTTTTGCAATTTCTAGGTGCGTTTTTATTGCTTCATCTTTTAATAAAGATAAAGACGAAATAATAGCAGTAACTACTGTTACTACTATTATTAAAGAAAGAAAAAGTGTTTTTCCTAAAGAAGTAGTTTTATTCATAACTTATTGAAGTTTAGCAATAGGTCCTAATCCATTTTTTCTTGCTAAATTTAAAAGTCTTCCATCTTTTTTGATATCAGAAATAAACTGCTCAACTCTTTGATAAAACTTATCATTTCCATAAGCCATAGCCCATGCATATGGTGTTTTGTGATAAGTTGAATCAGGAGTAATTAACTTTGCCCAGTTTGTTTGAGCAATCATTCTTTTTCCAAAGGGATAATCTGTCATAAAAACATCCGCTCGACCTGCTTTTACTTCTTGTTGTCGTGCTTTAAAACTATTTACGACAAGTAAATCTGCATTTTTTAGTTTCTTTTTCATTACAGGCTCATGATAAGTACCCTTTGCTACAGCTACAACAATACCTTTTTTATCTATATCATCCCAAGAACTTACTCTTTTATTTGTTTTTGTAGTAATTGCATAAATATCACTAGACAAATGAGGAGTTGTAAATCTCATTTTTGCTCTTCTTGATTCAGTATTACCAATAGCAAACATTGCAATATCACACTTATCGCTTGTTACATCTTTTATTAATGTAGCAAATGAACTTTGCACATATTTTAGTTTTACATTTAAATCTTTAGCTAATTCTTTAGCTAAATCACTATCAATTCCAACTAACTTTTGTGTTCTAGAATCTAAATATGAGATACCATAATACTCTGGCCAAATACATACTTTAAGTTCATTACTTTTTTTGATAACATCAAGTTTACTCTCTTGTGCAAATAGCCCAATTACACAAAACAGTAAAATACATAGCCCTCTTTTTAAGCCCATTCTACAGTCCTATTTTTAAAGTACATCATTATACATACTATAAAATTAATACTATGTAAATATTATGTATCAAACATCAAAAATAATTATTTTTTATAATAAATAACCATTATTTTTCAATTTCCATAATCAAAAGTTTTATATTTTTCTTCTCCTGAATCTCAACTAACTTTAAACCTTCAATAGAACTTTCCATAAATTCTGATAAATTATTTATATTATTAACTGCTAAGTGTTTTAATAAAACACCTCTATAGTGCTTAGCCCAGTGACTAACAACCTTTCCATCTTTTATAAATTTGAAAGTTAAAACATTTGCTTTTTTTACTTTATAAAACTTTTCATAGTGCCCTGCTCTTAAATCAATTACTTCTTCACCTATGTAATCATCTAAAGCAGCTGTAGAATTTTCTAAATAGAACTTTTCAACAGCTAAATTAGGAAGCTTTGCACCTTGTTTATATTTGTAATCAGGGATTAAATCATTAGCTTTTATAGGACCAAAAAGATTTGAAAATAAAATCACATTTTCATCTATATACTCTTGAGCATTTTTATCCAAACTTTCATACTCTATGGCATCAAAAGCAACGCCATTGTATCTTTGGATTGCTTTCATAGTAGGCTTTTCTTTTAAGCTCTCTTTATATCTCTCTACTTCGTCAAGTTTTTTTAAACCAAACCATTTAGATAATTCTTCAATAGAAGACTTTTCAAGTAGCTGTTCATAACTTTGAAAAATTTCATCTCTTTTTTCAAATAATTCTTCTAAAAAGAAGTTTTCTTTACAATAAGGCTTTTGTGTTCCACCTTGATTTTTTGTTTCTGCTGGGGCTAATAGAATTTTCATTTTTTCCCTTTATAAAATATTTCTTGAATTTTATCTAAAATCACTTTTTTGAACCTAAATATTGTAAATATTTTAACTAATCTCACCACTATGATATAACCACATACCATCAACTTTTTCAAACCTACTCTTTTCTATAAAAGAAGCATCTTGGGCATTTTGTTTAATTAAAGCATTAAAAGTTACAAAAGACACATTGATATCTTCTTTAAAATCTAAAATTGATAATCCTAGAAATTCACTGTTTTGAGAAAACTCTTTTATTGAAGTCATCCAAGTATTTGTATCTTGAGTATATTCTATATTTTCAGGATGTGTGGTTTTAATTATATATTTAGCATCACCTATAACATATGCACAATATCTTGATTTCATAAGTTCTAGAGCAGTTTTTGGTTTTGATCCATTGTGAAAGATTTTACAACATTTTTTATATTTTTTTGAAGAGCCACAAGGGCATAAACTATTTGCAGATATTTTCAAAATAAACCTTTTAATATTTTTATAATTAAAAGATTTTAACATAAGCTAACTTAGTGGGTTTTCCCACTAAATTAGTTTTTGTTTACTTGTTTTTTAACTTGATTAGCTTTTTTTTGTGTTTTTTGTTTTGCTTTTTGTGTTTTCTCTCTAGAGTTTTTCTTCATCTTCTCTTTTTTATTTTTAAACTCTTTTTTATTTTTAAACTCTTTTTTAGAAGAAGCAGTTTTTTTAGCATTGTTCATCTTTGCTTTTTGATTTTGTTTAGCTTTTAAAACTTTTTTATTCCCTTTTACATTGGAAATAATTCCTGGACCAAAACCTTTGATGTTTTTAAGATCATCAGCACTTTTAATCTTATTTGTTTTTCTATAGCTAATAATTTTCTCAGCTTTTTTAGCTCCTATTCCCTTTATAGCCATCAACTCCTGCTTACTTGCTGTTTGTAAATCTAAAGCAGCAAATAAAAACGATGTACTTAACATCAGTAATACTAATAATTTTTTCATCTTAATCCTTTATAAATAACTTATAAAATTATAACATAGTTTTAATAAATGTAATTTTAAATTATTTATTTTTATCTCTATATATGTTAATAAGCTTTTTTTTGTATAATAATCCAATAATTTTATAGGACAAGGAAGCACATGCCCTCACAATTTCCATTAGAACTAGTATCTAACTTTTTATCTGTTATCTTACTTCTAGGTTTATTTTATAAATACCTACAATACAAGAAGAAACTTGATGTTATAAAAGGTTTAGACAAACTAAAAGATGAGAAAAAAGTAACAAGAGAAGATTATGAATTCATAAGAAACAATGAAAGAGAATATAAAGATAAGCTAGCTAAAACAGAAGCAAATATCAAAATAGCACAACCTGTTTTTATCATTATTGCAGGTATTTTGATACTTTCATTTGAATTTCAAGAAGCAATGATTCATCTAAATGTAGTTGTTGTTGCATTTATTTTTATGCAAGTTGATAAGATTCATAAAAGAAATATGTACTCTTTTCTAAATGAACTTAGAAAAGGAACAAAAGATCAAATAGAGCCACAAGAAGATTAGGCTCTATTTAGAAATAAACTCAGATAAACTCTTGTAATCTAAGATTTTGATATATCCCTTTTCATTTTGAATTATTCTATCTTTTTTAAGTTTTGATATTTTTCTTGAAAATGTTTCAGGAGTTATATTTAGAAGTTGAGCAATTTTGACTTGCTTTAGATTTTTTAATAAAGCTTCATTATCCAGTAAAAACTTAGCAATTTTCTCAATACTATTTGAACTTATATTATAAGAAATAAAACTCTCTAAAGCTTTTATTTTTTTAGTTAAGGATTTAATAAAAAACATTGAAATTTCAGGCTTTAATAAAAACTCTTCTTTAAATTTTTCATAATCTATTAATAAAACCTCTGCTTTTGTTTCAAAAGCACAGTTAGCAGGGAATCCCATCTCTTCATAGTTTGCAATTTCTGCTATTAGTGAAGGTGGCATTAAATTATGAATTATAACCTCATTGTCTTTATGATCATGGGTATATAGTTTTACTATTCCACTTAAAAGAACATGTAAATATCTTGGTTTATCACCCTTATAAAAAAGTATTTCATCTTTATTAAAAAACTTTTTTATAGAAATCTCTTTTAAGCGTTCAAGCTCTTTTTCTTTTAAGAAGTTAAAAAGATAAAAATCTTCAAACTCATTTTTATGCATATTATCTCTTTTTATTGATATTTATCAATGAATATTTTTAAATTTTATATAATAATTATATTAGGTTCTTTAAATAAGACAAATTTTACCCTAATTAAATTAAAGAGACATTTTATGAAAATAGAAAAATTTAATACTGAAATTGACACACTAAATAGTTTTTTTAAGACTTACTGCCAAGATAACCATGATAAGCAAGAAAAAAGAAATCTTGTTTTGATGTATAATGACAAAATTGTTGATTTAGAACTTTCTTTATGTTCTCAATGTTATATGGATATAAAATACTGTTTTGATAGACTAAAACAATGTCCTCATGAAGAGAAGCCAAAATGCAGAAAGTGCACTAATCCCTGCTATGAAAAAATACAGTGGAAAAAAACTGCGAAAGTTATGAGATATAGTGCTATAAAACTAAAACTTGTTGAAGTAAAAAAAAGAGTTAAAAGCTTTTTTACCAATTAATCTCTTTTTTTCCTAAGTTTTTTAGTATTTCATTTGTTTTTGAAAAATGCTTACATCCAAAAAAACCTCTATATGCAGACAGTGGACTTGGATGAACACCTTTTAAAATATGATGTGTAGAATTATCTATAATCTTCTCTTTTTTTATAGCACTACTTCCCCATAAAATAAATACTATATCTTTACAATTTGCACTTATAAATTTGATTAGATTATCTGTAAATATTTCCCATCCCATTTTATGATGAGATTTTGCTTTTGCTTCTTCTACTGTTAAAATTGCATTGATTAATAAAACACCATCTTTTGCCCATGAAGTTAAATCCCCATGTTCACAAGTTGAAGTCTTAGCTAAATCTTCTTGTATCTCTTTTAACATATTTCTCATAGATGGAGGATTTTTAATCTCAACTGGCGTTGAGAAAGCTAAACCCTGTGCTTGTCCTGCTCCATGATATGGGTCTTGCCCTAAAAGTACAACCTTTGTATTTTCTAAAGGTGTTAAAGTAAAAGCATTAAAAATTTTATCTTTTGGTGGAAAAACTGTAGTTGTTTCATAAGCTTTATTAACTTGGCTCATCAAGTTTTTATAGTAGTCTTTTTTTTCTTCTTCTTTAAAAAAATCATCCCAAGTCATGTATATTCCTATAAATAAAATGATTAAACTAAGAGTTAAACTCTTAGTTTAAAATATTTCGTATCTTATAATACAGGAGATTTAATTACCATTAATTTTTCATTAGTCATCTCTTCCATTGAGTTTAAAATACCTCCAAGACCAAGTCCTGAAGCTTTTGCACCTCCAAATGGCATCCAGTCAACTCTAAATGCTGTATGGTCATTTACCATCACAGCTGTTCCATTTAATCTTTTTACAGCTTTTAATGCGGTATCAATATTTTTTGTAAATACTGCTGCTTGAAAAGATACTTCTAAAGCATTTGCTCTATCAAAAGCTTCTTCAATATCACTATATGAGTAAATACAAACAACAGGTCCAAATACCTCTTTTGTAGATACTAAAGCATCATCAGCAGGGTTTAAAATAACTGTTGGTTCATAACAAGAATCTGAGATTCTTGAACCACCTGTTAAAATCTTTCCACCTTTTAGTACAGCCTCTTCAACCCAAGACTCTACTCTATCAACTTCTGCATTATTAATAAGTGGACCTACTTCTGTTTTTTCATCTAATTGGTTACCAACTACAAGTTTTGAAGCATATTCACTTAGTTTATTTGCTACCTCATCAACTATATCTTCATGTACATATACTCTTTGAACAGATACACAAACCTGACCTGCATGATAAAAACCACCCTTACCAATAGAAGGAATTAAGTCTTCAATATCAGCATCTTTTTCTACAATCACTGGTGCAACTCCACCATGTTCAAGTGCTACTCTTGTACCTTTTGCTACTTTTGAGTTTAAGTACCAACCAACATCTCCAGAACCTATAAATGTTAAGAAATTAACCTTTGGAGAAGTTGCTAATAACTCCCCTGCATTTCTATCACAAACAACTGCTTGAGCCCAACCTTTTGGAAGACCTGCTTCTTCTAATATCTCAACTAATCTAATAGCTGACATTGGAGTTTGTGTAGCTGGTTTTATAATTACTGGACAACCAACAGCAAGTGCTGGTATTACTTGATGAACAGCTAAATTAAATGGATGATTAAAAGCAGAAATAGCAGCAACCACTCCAATTGGTTCTTTAAAAGTATATGCCATTCTATTTACACTACTTGCTGTATGACCCATAGCTATTTCTTTACCTTCATGGGCACCTAAATGCTCAATAGCAAGTTTTACACCATTTATAGCTCTATTTACTTCTACTTGTGAATCCACCCAAGGTTTACCACCCTCACTTGCACAAAGCTTAGTTAATTCATCTACTTGTGAACTCATAATCTTCATAACTTTTTCTAAAATCTCTATTCTTTTAAACTTAGGCAAGGCATTTTCATGATCCAAAAATGTTGCTTGTGCTAAATCAATAGCCTCTTGAACTTCTTGCGTTGTAGAAAAAGGAACTTCTCCTACCTTACTTCCATCAAATGGTGATGTTACTTCAATTTTACTCATGCTTTCTCCTTTATTTATATTAAACACTGTTTTTTAGCTAATAGTTCATTTAAAATTTCATGATTTAAAGAGTAATCAACTGCTAAATCTATTAAATGAACACCTTTACCATTTACACACTCTTCAAATGTTTTCTCAAACTCTTCACAAGAACTTGGTCTATGTCCTGTAGCACCATATGATTTAGCATACTGAACAAAATCAGGATTATCTAAATCAAGTCCGTATGTATCAAAGCCCATTCCTGTTTGTTTCCACTTAATCATTCCATATGCATTATCATTTAAAATAATTACAGTTAAATCAAGTTTTAGTCTAACTGCTGTTTCTAACTCTTGGGAGTTCATCATAAATCCACCATCTCCACAAACTGCTACTACTTTTTTATCTGGATTTACCATCTTTGCAGCCATTGCTGATGGAAGTCCCGCTCCCATAGTTGCAAGTGCATTATCAAGTAAAAGTGTATTTGGGTATGAACATCTATAGTTTCTTGCAAACCAGATTTTATAAACTCCATTATCTAAAGTTACTATATCTTCATAATCTAAAACTTTTCTAATAACTCTTACAACTCTTTGCGGAAGTGCAGGAAATCTATTATCTTCAAAGTATTTATTTAAATGAGTTTTTATCTCTTTTACCATTCTTTTATAGTAATCAAAATCCCAATGGTCTTGAACAGAAATAGCTGTTGTTAAGGACTCTATACTACTTGCAATATCCCCTAATATATCAAGTTGTGGAAAATATGTATCATCTACATCTGATGGGAAGAAGTTTACATGAATTACTTTTGTAGCATCTTCACTATTATCCATAAAAAATGGTGGTTTCTCAATTACATCATGTCCTACATTTATGATTAAATCAGCTCTTTCAATAGCACAATGAATAAAATCATCTTGAGATAGTGCTGCTGTACTTAAACATAGTTTATGATTTTCATCAACTACTCCCTTACCCATTTGAGTTGAGAAGAAAGGTATTCCAGTTTCATTTACAAAGTTTGTAAGGGCATTTCCAATTCTGTTTCTATTTGCTCCTGCACCTATTAAAAGAAGTGGTCTTTTTGCTTTTTCAATCATCCTAACTGCATCTAAAATTACATCTTTATTTGCATGGGATACTTTACATCCCTAACTGGGTAAATATTATGTTCAACCTCTTCTTCTGCTATATCTTCTGGTAACTCAATAAGTGCAGCTCCTGGTCTTTCAGTTGTTGCAACTTTAAAAGCTTCTCTTACCATAGATGGAATATTATTTCCATTTACTACTTGTTTTGAATATTTAGTCATAGGTTTCATCATATTTACAATATCTATGATTTGAAATCTACCTTGTTTTGATTTTTTAATAGGCTTTTGCCCTGTAATCATAAGTATTGGCATACCACCAAGTTGTGCATAAGCTGCACTTGTTGCAAAATTTGTTGCTCCTGGGCCTAAAGTGGATAAACAAACTCCAACTTTTCCAGTAAGTCTTCCGTATGTTGCAGCCATAAAACCTGCTGCTTGTTCATGTCTTGTTAGTATAAGTTTAATTTTGGATTGTCTTAACGACTCTAATAAATCTAAATTCTCTTCACCTGGTATTCCAAAAATATACTCAACATCCTCATTTTCTAAAGCTTTTACAAATAAATCTGATGCTTTCATAGTATTATCACCTTTTATATCTTTTATTATTGATAATCATATTCAATATCTATTAAACTCTTTCTTATAAACCCCCATTTATTAAAAAAAGTACCTAAAGTGTTTCAACCATTAGTCTATTTGCTCTCCATAAATAATATTGTATCACTTTTTTTTTAATATTTATACAAAGTTAATTATATTTTATATAGTATTGAGTCCATAATTATATAAAGGACTATTTTGAAAAATAAAGCCATAATTTTTGACTTAGATGGAACATTGATAGATTCATTAGAAGATATTGCTATTTGCATGAATCAAGTTCTCATCGAATTAAACCTACCACATCATGAATTAAACGATTATAAAAACTTTGTAGGTGGTGGTATTGATTTTCTTGTAAACAATGCTTTAGCTGATGATACAAGTGAAAAAGTAAAAGAAGAAGTTACAAATAGATTTAAAGTTGTATATGACCAAAAACTTCATGCTAAAACTAAGCCTTATGATGGGATTTATGAGTTATTAGAAGAGCTTGAAAAAAGAGATTATAAAATAGGTATTTTATCAAATAAACCACATGAATTTACTATTGCTTATGCAAACTCTTTATTCTCTCAATTTAATATTGAAGAAATTCATGGACAAAAAGCTCATATTGAAAAAAAGCCAAATCCAAGTGCTGCTATACAAATAGCAAATAGTTTTAAAATTCCTTGTGAAGATATCTACTTTGTAGGTGATACTCAAGTAGATATGCAAACAGCAAAAAATGCAAAGATGAAAGGGATAGGTGTTCTTTGGGGCTTTAGAACTAAAGAAGAATTACTTGAAAGTGGAGCTGATTTTTTAGTTGAAAAACCACTTGATATACTGGGTATTATAGAATAATGAGTGATTATAAACCTGTAGCTTGTCACTTTTATGATGAGCTTGAAAGTGCAGCTGTTAAAAGAAAATTAAATACTATTGTTTTTATGAATGATGAAAATAAAGAAGAGACTATTAAAGATTTAGTAATTGACTTTAAGACCTGCGAAAAGCAAGAGTTTGCCCTTTTAAAAAGTGGTTTGAAAATAAGACTTGATAAAATCATAAACTTTAATGAGCTAGACCCTAAAGGGTTCTAGTTCTTTTTATTTACTTCAAAGGTTGTATATGCAACTATTGCATATACAATTTAAGGAATATTATGAAGTATGAACTACATGAATCAATCGGATTTAAAATAAATCAAACAGCAAATAAAATTAATAGTAAGTTCTCGCAAGTTTTACAAAAATATGAGATAGCTCCTGAACAAAGGGCTACATTAGAGATTATAAAATATGAAGAAGATGTAAACCAAACAAAAATATCTCAAATTCTAGGAAAAGATAAAACTACTATAAGTAGAGCCCTTAGAACTTTGGAAAACAAAGGGCTTATTATAAGAAATAAAGCTGATAGAAGAACAAATATAATAAAACTAAGCCCTAAAGGAGAAGAAATCTTAGAAAAAAGCCAAGAAGAAGTAAAAGAATTTAGAGAAAGTATAATCCAAAACTTATCAAAAGAAGAGTTAATACTTTAAAAACACTACTTGAAAAAGTAGCTTCAAATGTAGAGTGTAAATAATGAGAAAATCAATAAATCATATTTATCTTATAATTCTTTTATCTGCTCTATCATCAGTTGCTCCAATGGGAGTGGATACTTACCTTCCCTCAATTCCACAAATAGCAAAATACTTTAGCGTAAGTATTGAAAAGATTGAACTTTCTCTATCTATTTTTCTTATAGGTTTTGCAATAGGTCAAGTTTTTGGAGGGCCTATTTCTGATAGATATGGTAGAAGAAAAGGCTCAATAATTGGACTTCTAGGCTTTAGTTTCTTTAGTTTTCTAATAATCTTTTCTACAAATATTTATGAACTATGGTTATATAGATTCTTTGAAGCCTTCTTTGGTGGAATAGTTGTAGTAAACGCAGCTGCTAGTGTAAGAGATAGATTCCATGGGAAAGAAGCTGCTAAAGTATTTTCACTAATGGGAATGGTAAGATGCCTTGCACCTATGGTTGCTCCTTTTATTGGTGCATTTATTATTCACTTTTATAGTTGGAAAGCTGTATTTGTATTCTTAACTGTTTACTCACTTGTAGTTGCTTTTTTAGTTTACAAAGATTTAGAAGAGAGTTTCACTTATGTAAAACAAAATGTTTTTAACTCCTTTAAAATTGTACTAAGTAATTATGATGCTGTAAAATATATGTTAGTTCTTGGTCTGTCTTTTGGAGGTTTTTTTATACTTATTTCAAAGAGTTCATTTATTTATATAGAGCACTATGGAATTTCAACTGATTATTTTCCTTTGTTTTTTGGAATAAATTTTGTAGTTTTAATGGCACTTATTAGAGTAAATGTCTCTTTACTTAAAAGCTTTACTACAAAACAAATAGTTAAATTTGCCCTACTTGTGCAAATAGTTTCAGGAGCTTTATTTTTACTAAATCATGAGTCTATTTCACTTGTGTTTACAGTTGTTTTAATAGCTTGTTATATGGGTGTGATGGCTTTTGTTTTTGGTAATTGTTTAGCTTTAGCTATTGAATATTTTCCTAAAAATGCGGGGGTTGCATCAAGTGTTATTGGGGTTTTACAGTTTGGATTAGGAGCGATTGTTTCATCAATTTCTCTGAGTTTTTCAAATCATACTTTTTTGCCAATTGCAATAAGTATAACTATCTCTTCAATCTTAGCTATTTTGCTTTTAAGAAAATAAGTATAAAGTCTTTTAGACTTTATACTTCTAAATCAAAAAACAGTTCTTCTGTTTTTTGGTATTTTGCTACTGAACAAGAGATTTTAATAGCATTATCATAATCCTTGAACTCATCTAAAAATAGTTTCTTTAGTTTTTCCACATCTGTAGTTCTAAAAATAAAATATCCTAAAATATCAGAACTTCTCGAACCTGGCTTTTCTATACCAAAACTATCAAACTTCCAATGTATACCTTTTGTAAAAAAGAAAACTTCTTTAATTCTCTTTTTAAGTCTGCCCTAACATTATCGTTAAAGCTTTTAAGTGTACATAAAAAGCAACATTTGTATTAAATTCATCTTGAATTAATTTTTTCTGACTATCAGTAACTGGTTCTTGTGTTATTTCACCACTCATAAAATACCTTTTTACTATAATATTTTTGTAATTATATAGAATAAACATAAGAATAAGGATAAATCTACAACTTAATTATAAATTTAATACAACTTTTCTATCATACTTTATTATTATTTTAATATCTTAGGTATATAATAGATATAACTTCTTAAAAAAGGCTTCATTATGGACTTTGAAATAGATGCAGAAGAACTAATATGGAAAAGTGAATATAACATTGGCAATTTACAAATAGATAAAGAACATCAACAACTTTTTAATATCGCAAGAAAAGCATTTAATGTAAATAAACTACAAGATGAAAAAACAAAACTAAAAGAGTTAAAATCTATAATAACTGAGTTATTTGAATATGTAGGTCAACACTTTAATGATGAACAGAAACTTATGGAAAGAATTAAATATCCACATCTAAAAGGGCATAAAAAACTTCATTCACAAATGATTGATATGTTAAAAAAAATCATAAAAGATTTTAACACTCTTGAAATAGCACAAATTGAGAAGAACTTTTTTATTTATAGATGATTATTTTGTAAAACATATTATTTTAGAAGATAAAAAAATCCAACTTTGGCAAACGCCTTTAGATGAACTAAGAAAAAATTTTGGATGGAAACATGTTTATAGTGTAAACAATTCAAAAATAGATCAAGAACATAAACAACTTTTTGATATAGCAAAGGAAGCCTTTAAAACTGTGGATGGTAAGGATAGAAATAAAAAAATCAAATCTATATTAGTTGAACTTTATGATTATATGAAAACTCACTTTAGTGATGAAGAAACATATATGCAAGAAGTAAACTATCCAGAACTGCAAAACCATAAGAAAATTCATAAAGGAATAATAAGTGAGTTAAATAGTTTTGTAAAAGAGCTTCCTAATTAAAACTGAAGTCTTTGAAAAAGAGCTTGCAATTATAATTGACTTAACACTTGTTCAACATATTATTCAAGAAGATAGAAAAATCATAAGATGGCAACAAAGCAAAAGTTAAACTATAACACAAACTTATGATTTAAATATAATATTTTTATATAATTCTTAAAGATAAATTAAAGTAGTTTCCTATATGATATGTAAAAATATAAGGAAAACTAATGAAACTAAAATCACTTTATTAATGTCATTCTTAAGTATAAGTTCTATTTTTGCTCAAGATTTTATCAGTTACAAGCAGTTAACAAGTAAGCTTATAATGAAGACAAAAAAGCTGGAAACTATGCTAGTGATGAAGATGTAAAGAAAGCTCTAAAAGCAAAAGATTGGCTAGTTGTAGATGTAAGAACAAAAGAAGAGTGGTCATCAGCACATATAAAAGGAAGTGCTAGAGTTGGAAGACAAGCCCCTGAAAAAGCCTTAGAACTTTTCGTATATGATATGGATGATAACTTTGTAAAGAAAAATCTGATTGTTGTTTGCAATACTGCAAAAAGAGCTTCACTTGAAGCACAGACTTTTAGAAAAATGGGCTTTAAAGAAGTAAAAATTTATGATATTTATTCATGGATTGATAATTGTAATCCTGTTGCAACTGGATATTCATCAAAAAAACATAAGACTGGTACAAAAAATAAGTTTGGATTTTACTACGCAGAACACTGTAAGAAATAGAGTTCTCCCAAGTTTACTTGGGAGAAAGTTCTACTAAGCTTCATTAAAAACTTCTTTTTTAACTTCTTGGGACATTTTATGATAATCAATAAAAGAACTACTTCTTCTATCTAACCAAGTTTTTATATAATTATCACCACCATAGGTATGTGACTGCTTAATAGGATCAAAAACTCTATATGTCTTATCATTACCCACATGGGCTTGATAAGCGAAGTTGCCATAGTTAGAAGCTGGATTGTAATCTACTAGGTAGCTTTCAAAAAACGCAGCACAAACACGCCAATCTAAGCCTAGATTCTTAACAAAATAACTAGCTACTAACTGTCTATTTCTATTTGATAACCAACCGCTACTTTTTAACTCAATAATACTTGCATCAATAATATCAATGCCTGTATTTGCACTAAAAAACTTATCTAAGCTTTTTTTATCATTTCTAAAATTAAAATTTTTACCTTTTAATCCTGATTTTAAAAAAAGCCTATTCTTGGAATATAACATTACTAAATGAAAAAAATCTCTCCATAAAAGCTCAAAATAAATCCAATAAGAAGATTGACTTTGATAGCCTCTTCTTTCTTCTTCTTTTAACCTGTGATAAATCATTCTAGCTGAAATATTACCTGCTGATAAATAAGGTGAAAACTTAGTAGAGTTATCAAAACCACTCATAGCATTTCTAGTGTCCTTATAGCTATGGATATTATTCATATAATCTTCTAATCTTTGTTTAGCTCTATGTTCACCTGCTTCGAAAAATATGGCATCATTAGGGTATGAAATCATAGCTTTACTAAACTGTTCTGATTCAAACTCTACTGTTTTTACCTTATTTGGTAATCCTAAGGGTTTTGGAATTTCTAACTTTTCAGCTTTATTTCTAAAATGACTAAAACTTTTTGTAAAATCAAACTCAAATGGCTCTATCATAGTTTGATTAAAATAGCTTTTATGTTTATATTTGGCAAAAACTCTTTGTAGGTGTTCTTCTTCAGATCCCACTTCTTCATCAAAATATACGCTTATATCAAATTTGTCTGACAGTTTAGCTAGTGTATTTGAAAAATCATTTGTAAAACACAGATTTATCCCATATGCTTTAAGGTCTTTATAGAGTACTTCTAATGAACTTTTTACAAAGGCTTCCCTAAATTTTCCACACTTTTTAAATCCAAATAGGTGACCTTGTAAAATCTCAAAACTGTAAAGTCCTAGAACTCTATCATTATTCTTTGAGGCATAATATAAGCTTGGGTTGTCTTCTACTCGAAGATTGTTTCTAAATATAACTATGGCTAACTTCATGAAAACATTTTAATATAAATTCCTTTTTGTTGATAGGGAAAAAATGTCTTTCAAAATGGTTTATTTATGCAATTGAAACTTTTTCTTTATCTATATAGTTTCTACAATCAATACAATATTTTGCATGGGGTTTTACTCTAAGTCTTTTGATAGTAATCTCACTATCACACATCTCACAAAGCCCTGTGTATGTTCCATTTTCTATTTTTAGTAGTGCGTGGTTGATTAAACTTAGCTCTTTTAGTTGCTGATTCTTAATATGAGTATCGTTTGTGTAGTCTCTACTTGCTGCTGCGAAATCTGCTTCGTCATTTAAATCCATATTACTTAATGAGTCATGTTCATTTGAAATACTTTGCAGTGTAGATTCTATTTTAGCTTTATTTTCTAAAAGAAGATTCTTAATCTCTTCAATATGTTTTTTGCTTAAAGCTTTTTTTGGCATTTGTTTTCCTATAATTTCTTTATACTTTACAATAATGCAACTTAGTTGCAAATAAAGAAAGATCTTATGAATATATTTTTGAGTTTTATAAAAAAAGCAATAGATGATAAAAACTATGTAAGTTTTACCTATGAAAATAAATTATATAAAAGTGTAAAACCATTAAAACTATCTAATGAAAACTTACTTCATACAAACAAAGGTGTTTTTGAATTTTCAAAAATCAAAAACCTAACTGTTTTAAAAGATAGATTTTAATATTATCATTGCTTATTATTGATGGAATTATACTGTTTTAAAAACTATTACCTATACATAAACTGTATATTTTTTACATAGTTTTGACATAAAAAAATAAAGATGGTGAGAAAAATGAATACAAATGATTTAATGAACAAAGCCTTAGAGCTTGCCAAACTAGACGAAATGCCTTATGATACAAATATTATAGTAGAAGGTGAGGATATAAAAAAAGTACTTATTGGTGTTGATATGGAAACTCCTGAGCTACTTTTAGCACAACAAATGGGCTATGATTGTGTAGTATCACATCATCCTAAAGCTGACTCATGCTTAGTTGATTTTGCAAAAGTAATGGATGTACAAATTGATAGAATGGTAAAAGCAGGTGTTCCTATAAATAAAGCACAAAAGGTTCTTAAAAAAAGACAAGCAAGTATAGATTTAGGAAGTCATGCTTTAAACTACGATAGAGTAAGTTCTGCTGCACGACTTATGAAAATGCCTTATTTAAACATACATATTCCTGCTGATTTTATAACAGAAGAGATAGTTCAATCAAGACTTAACAAAGCCTTTGATGATAAGCCAAAAACAAAACTAAAAGATATAATTGAAGAGCTTAATTCATGGGAATACTACCAAGGAAAAGTTGCACAGCCAGTTATTAGAGTTGGTTCAAATGATGATTATGCTGGAAGAATAGAAGTTCTTATGGCAGGTGGTACAAATGGTGGAGCTGATGTATATAAAGCTTATTTTGATTCAGGTGTTGGAACTATTATAGCTATGCACATACCAGAAGATGTAAAAAAAGCTGTAATTGAGCAAAATATAGGAAATATCATCATAGCACCTCATATGCCAAGTGATAGTATAGGTTTACTTGAAATTACAAAAGCATGGAGAAAAGAAGGTATAGAAGTTACTTGTATGAGTGGGATTGTAGAATAGTTTTAATACTTAATCAATGAGTTTTTTAATAACTCATTGATCCAGCATTTAATAATCCAATAGAAATTGATAAAAATGCCATTAATATACCAACAGAAATTACTCCATCAGATATTTTTGTTTTAAATGAATATTTACCACCAAGTCTTGTCACAATAAATGCAAAAATCAATTGAATCAAGATAGCAATAAAACCCCAAATTACAAAATCAAAATAAGATGTAGAGTGTACCAATGCACTATATAATGGAATAGATACTCCAATAATAGCTCCACCAAAACCTAAAGAAGCTGCTAGATTATTGTCCTCAAAAATAAGCTTATAATCATCATAAGGTGTAACAATTGCATATAAGTAAAGAAAGATAATCACTAATAATACAGCTGTAAGAAAAAAGCCAAGAAATGCTGTAAATAATCCTAATTCCATTTTAAATCCTTTTTGAGAAGTTTAGCCAAAATTAGCTATATGATTTATTATTGTAATATATAATTTTAGGGATTGTAAGATTAGTAAGATTAAGAAGTTTGTTAATTAGAAGTAAAACTGTAGGCAAAGCCTACAATTTTAAATGTTTGATTTAAGAGTTGAAAATCTTAGTAATTAACTCTTTATAAGCTGTATCAATTTTAGAGTTTACTTCTTCCACACACTCACTATCACTTAATTGTGTTGATAGAACTATATTTAAACTATCTTCAATTGAGTCTTCATCAGCAAAAACTTCAACTTCATTGATTTTTGAAAATTCCTCAGCAATAAGCTTATTAAAATCTTCAATTGAAATCACTTCATCTTTATCTAAAATCTCAATAGATTTTGAGATAAAAGACTTATTGTCTTCTCTAAACATATTTAAAGAGTAAGTGTCATTATCACAATAAACTTCCACATTTTCGCAGATATCTGTGTTTTTTAATCTATAAAAATCGTTTATGTGTTCTTTTTGAATATTTACTACTTCAACTATACTTTGATCTATAAAATCTCTTGTGCTGATAACCGTATCATTAAGATATACATCCTTATCAATAATTCTTAGACTCATTTATGGCTCCTATGTTTTTATAGTATAATTTTACCATGAATAGGCGCAAGGGTGTGTCGCAAAACTGCTATAAATTGTAATTTACAAATTAGTGTGTATTTGAAAATATTATCACAGACCTCGTTATTTGCTAGTTATATTTGATGTTATTTAGCACTTTTAAAATAATTAAAATATAGATTTATTGACTTCTTTATTTATGTTAATGCTTTGTTTTTAATGGATATTTGAATATAAGTTGTGTTTATAGCTTAATTGCTATTTTATTTTTGGGTTTTTGTTAGAAGTTTTGCTTTATTTTGAAGAATTTATTTTAGTTTGGGCTTTTAGTTTTTATTTGTTTTGATACTTCTTTCTTTTCTTTTTAGTAAAGAAAGAAGCAAAAGAAAAGCGTGAGCTAAGTTCCAAAATAACCTTTAGTATTCCATTTCTCAAATAAGAAGTATAATCAATACTTTCTACATTTGGACCATATGTTAATGAACATATTGAATTAGGACACATTTTAAATAAATATATATTATTTGGATTCTTTGAATACTTAGCTAATAAAAAAGCTAGTATGTATCTATCTTCATCATTATCAATTCTATCTAAATAAAAAATTGTTTGACTCTTCTCAATGTTACTTTCTATTATAGATTTATCTTTAATAACAAATTCTTTTAATCTATTTAATCATCATCTGCTAAAGACTCAATTATAACCTTATCTGCTTGTTCTAATTTCAAAATAACTCTATGTTCTTTTTCATATATCCACTCTTCGCTTTTTTGTTGAAAAATTTCATATAAAATTTGATTTTCACCTGTTACTAAAATATTAGAATAATCTCTATCAAACATATCTACTTTATACATTGGTTGTTTTCGATAACTAATTGGAACAATTTTACCATCAAATAAAATTGGAGCATTAAAAAAAGTTTTATCAGTCATGAATAAATCATTAAATATTGAGCCACTTACATATCCGGACTTACTTATTCCAATAAGCGAGCCCTTATACTCATTAGCATAATGTGCCCACATTAGTAAATTATCTTTTGCCTCAGTGAAAGAGATAACACCTATTTTATGTTTTTCTTCCTCTAAAGTATTAATTAACTTTTTACCCTGTAAATCTTCATTCTCAAAATATTTAGATAATTTTATAAGACTATCTTTATAATAAACTCCTTCAAAAGGGTCATTAAGAGCATTTAATTGTGTTGCTCTTATATAGCCATCTGCCAAAATATAATCATGATTAGCTAGAAATTAGTCAATTTTGTTCTAGTTCAAGGCGGAGGAAAAATTAGCTTAGGAGCTTACTTGAAGTAAGTGAGTAAGTTAATTTTTTTGACAACGCAGAAATTGGGCAAAAGTGGCTAGTTTATAGCTATTATTTTTTACCTAGTGATTTTCCGGCTAAATACCCACTCGCCCACGCAAAATGTAGATTAAATCCACCCCTATTTCCTACTATATCTAGTACTTCTCCTGCGAAGTATAGGTTTTTGCATTTTTTACTTTCGTATGTTTTTGGGTCTACCTCATCGGTTCTCACCCCTCCTCCACTGGCTTCCGCGTGTTTGAAGCCTTGGGTATCTGTGATTTTAAATCGCCAGTTTATTAGGTTGTTTACTATTGCTCTTATTTGTTTTGCGTTTATGTCTTTTGCAAGAGTTTCTGTTGGAATTTTACAGTTTTCTAGGATTATTGGGGCTAATTTATTTGAAATTAGTCCTGTTAGAAGTAGTGAGGCATTTTGATTTGGTAGGGATTTTATTAAACTCTCTATTGAAGCTAAAAGTTCATTTCTATTTATCGTTGGAAAAAGGTTTATTGCTATTTGTACATCTTGGTATAAACTTAGAGGATATACTGCATATTGAGATATATCTAGTATTGCAAAACCTGATACTCCGTATTTTGTGAAAAGTACATCTCCTACTATTGAAGCTTCTTTGTTTCCATCTATATAAAGTGTAACTTCTGATTCTTTTTTTACACCTTGAAGTCTGCTTTTTTGCTCATAGTCTGTATGAAGTCCTACCAGTGAAGGATATGTTAGATTTGAAGAGTGTCCAAACTTTGAAGCAAAATCCATACCTAACTCCGTTGCATTTAGCTGTGGAGCTGCTGCAAGACCACAGCTGATTACTACTTTGTCATAATCTTTATAGATTTTTTCTTCTGTTTTTAGTTCAAACTTATCATTTTGTTTTTCTATATCTTCTACTTTTACACCTAAGTTTAGGTTTATACCAAGTGAAACACATGTACTTTCTAGTAGGTTTACTACTGACTTGGCTTCATTTGATAAAGGATATACCTTGCAAGTCTCTTTTATATCTAGTAAAAGCCCTATGCTTTTACAGAACTTTTCAAAATCATTAAAAGTAAACTGTTTTAGAGCATCTTTTACAAAAGAGGGATTTTCACCAATATAGTTATTGTATGTGATATTTGAGTTTGAGATATTACATCTTCCATTTCCTGAGGCTAGTATCTTCTTTCCTATGCCTTTGTTTATATCAAATATATCTATTGACAAGTCTTTGTTTAATCTCTTAGCAGTAATACCAGCCATAATACCAGCAGCCCCTGCTCCAATAATCGCTATTTTCAAAATCTATCCTCTTTTTATTTCTTGTTGGAATTATACTTTATATATGATGACAGCAAGGTTTAGTAAAATACTGCTAACCAAATAGTTGGATTATTAGTGTCTGTATATTTTACTCTATGCTTCACATGAGCTTTTATATCTATATAGTCATTTTTATTTAGTTTTACTTCTTTTACTTTATCTTCTTCTTTAAATTCTAAAACAGCTTCACCCTCAAGTAGTAAAACAAACTCATTTTCATCTTGGTCATACCAAAAATCTTTTGGGCTTGTTTGACCAGTAGAAACAATTCGTTCAATTCTTACATTTTTATTCTTTAGTAAATCACTAAAGATTTCTTCTTTGCTATTTAAATCAATATCATTTAAAATCGACTGTTTTTCCATATTTGACCTCTTTTATTTAGTATAAATTATAGCATTATTTTGTGAAAATAGTCTGTTTTTATTCTATACTAAAGTAATCAACTTTACTTTTTTACACCTTTTTTTAAAAATTTTTATCTTTTTGTCTATTTTTTTACTCAAGATTACTTTTAACTTGTTAAAATAGTATTGTAAGTGCTAAATTATGGTACTTTAGTAATATGTTCAAGATTAGTGTTTTTTAGCCAAAATTAGCTCAAAAAGCCTAAATAATAGTAATTTAGTAAAGAATATCAAGTTAATTATGATTAAATCACTTGACATTGATTTTAAAATATATTACAATTTCGACATAAAACAAAAGAAAGAAGAAAAAATATAAAGGATACAAAATGCATAAAGAAACAATTGCAGTACATGGAGGCTACAACAATAAAGAGGGTTGGGGTACTATGTCTGTGCCGATTGCTCAAACAACTGCGTACGCATTTAGAGATGCTGAGCACGCTGCAAACTTATTTGCATTAAAAGAGTTAGGTTCAATCTATACTAGATTAACAAATCCAACTACTGATGTATTAGAGCAAAGACTTGCTCAACTTGAAGGTGGAGCTGGAGCTATTTGTGTATCTAGTGGTCAAGCTGCTATTTTCTACGCTATTTCAAACGTAGCAGAAGCAGGTGACAACATTCTTATCTCTGATAAATTATATGGTGGAGCTGTTACACTTTTAACTCACACTATAAAAAGATTTGGAATTACAGCAAAAGTATTTAAAAGTGCAGATGCTTCAAATTTAGAAGAGCAAATTGATGATAAGACAAAAGCAATTTTCTTTGAATCTTTATCAAACCCACAAATTGCTATTGCAGATGTGGAAAAAATCGTAGAGATTGGTAAAAGAAATGGAGTTTTAACTATTTGTGATAACACAGTAGCAAGTCCAGCTTTATTTAATCCAATCAAATGGGGAGTTGATGTAGTAGTTCACTCAACATCTAAGTTTATAAATGGTCAAGGTACTGCTGTTGGTGGTGCTATTATTGAAAGAGATGGTTTAGCAGATTTCTTTAAAGAAAACTCTAAAAGATACTATCACTTTGTAGAGCCAGATGCTAGTTACCATGGTTTAGTTTATACTGATGTGCCATTGCCAAACTTTTGTTTAAGAATTAGGTTAGCACTATTAAGAGATATTGGGGCTTGTCAATCTCCAAATACATCTTGGTTACTATTACAAACTATTGAAACTTTAGATATTAGAATGGAAAAACACTCTAAAAACTCTTTAGAGGTTGCTAAATTCTTAGAAGCTCATCCAAAAGTTAAGTCTGTTAACTACCCTGGATTAGAATCAAGTCCATACTATGATAAAGCTCAAAAGTACTTTGAAGGTGGAAAAGCTTCTGGTCTTATCTCTTTTGAAGCCGAGTCTTATGAGGAAGCAAAAAAAGTGATTGATAGTACTAAACTATTTAGTGTTGTTGTAAATATTGGTGATTCAAAATCACTTATTGTACAACCTGCTTCTACAACTCACTCTCAGTTAAGCCCTGAGGAGTTAGAAA
Source organism: Caprella mutica (assembly GCA_947561585.1). Lineage (NCBI taxonomy): Eukaryota > Metazoa > Arthropoda > Malacostraca > Amphipoda > Caprellidae > Caprella > Caprella mutica. The sequence continues at coordinate 93,603 of CANNZV010002458.1, forward strand.
AAGCTGGTGTAAACCCTACTACGGTTAGATTATCAATTGGTTTAGAAAATCCTGCTGATTTAATAGAAGATTTAAATCAAGCATTAAATTAAGAGAGAAATAAAATGCCGTTAATATCCACAAAAGGTGTATATGGTCTTACAGCCATGTACGAACTAAGCAAGCATGACAAAGAGACTCCTATGCAAATCAAGGAGATCTCTTCAAATGCTAACATTCCTCAAAACTACTTAGAGCAACTTCTAAGTAAGTTAAGAAGAGCCGAACTTGTTAAAAGTATTAGAGGTGCTAAGGGTGGATATATCCTAGCTCATAATGCTGAAGATATCAAGGTTGTTGATATTTTAATAGCATTAGAGGATGATTTAAAGATTGTTGATGCTAAAGCTTCGAATCCAATTTTGAATATCTTTTTTGATGATTCGAAGCAAAGCATGAAAAAAATATTTGATGTGACTCTAGCTGGTCTAGATGATTATCAAGATAAATACAATGAATTTTTACATTATAGTATATAAAGGAAATAAATTATGAATTACGCTGAAAATTTAACACAATTAATTGGAAACACTCCATTAGTAAAATTACAAGGTTCTAGTAACGCAAGTGGTGCTACTGTATTAGGTAAGTGTGAGTTTATGAACCCATCTCACTCTGTTAAAGATAGAATTGGTACAAACATGATTAACACTGCTTTAGAGCAAGGTTTAATCAACAAAGATACAACTGTAATTGAGCCAACTTCTGGTAATACAGGTATTGCTTTAGCTTCTGTTTGTGCAGCTTTAGGAATTAAATTAGTTCTTACTATGCCTTCATCAATGAGTATTGAAAGAAGAAGATTATTAAAAGCTTTAGGTGCTGATTTAGTATTAACAGAGCCAGAAAAAGGTATGAAAGGTGCTATTGAAAAAGCAAGTGAATTAGCAGAGCAAACAGAAAACTCTTTCATTCCACAACAGTTTAACAATGGTGCAAATCCAGAGATTCACAGACAAACAACTGCACAAGAAATCTTAAAAGATACAGATGGAAAAATTGATATTTTAGTTGCAGCTATTGGTACTGGTGGAACTATTACAGGTGTTGGTGAAGTATTAAAACAACACAACCCTGATATTAAAGTAATTGCAGTTGAGCCAGAAGCATCTCCTGTATTAAGTGGTGGTAAACCAGGACCTCATAAAATCCAAGGTATTGGTGCAGGATTTGTTCCAGGTGTATTAAATACTGATGTATTTGATGAAGTTCTTACAGTTGGAAATGATACTGCTATTGAAGCATCTAGAAAATTAGCTCAAACAGAAGGTTTACTAATTGGTATTTCAGCAGGAGCAAATGTTCACGCAGCAGATGTAATTGCAAACAGACCTGAAAATAAAGGTAAAACAATTGTTACTATCCTTTGTGATACAGGTGAAAGATATTTAAGTTCAGGACTATATAACTATGATGAAGAGTAATAACTCTTCATCAGTATATAGCCCTTTAAAAAGAAAGGGAAAATAAATATGCATGAAAAACCTTATAGATCTATCGTAAAGACTATATCTTGGAGAACTCTAGGAACTCTTGACACAATCATCATCTCTTATTTTATTACAGGAAGTTTAGGTATGGCAGCATCAATTGGTTCAATCGAACTTGTTACAAAGATGATTTTATACTACTTCCATGAAAGAGCATGGAATAAGATAAATTTAGGAAGAGTTAAACCAGCAGAAAATGATTATCAAATTTAGGTAAGGTATTTATGAGTAAAGAAATAGTAAATAGATTAAATAAAGATTTAGAAAATAAATCAACACAAGAAGTATTAGCTTTCTTTTTAGAAAACTATAAAGGTAAAGTTGCTCTAAGTTCTAGTTTAGCAGCGGAAGATCAAGCTGTAACAGACATAATGTTAAAACAAGACAAAGAAGCCAGAATTTTCACACTTGATACAGGAAGACTGCACCCAGAAACTTACGATGTGATGGATGCAACAAACTTAAAATACAATATTAAAATTGATGTATTTTTTCCAGATAGCCAAAAAGTTCAAGAATTATACCAAGACCAAGGTGTAAATGGACATTTTGAAAGTATTGAGAAAAGAAAAAACTGTTGTGGAATTAGAAAGATTGAGCCTTTAAAAAGAGCACTAAAAGATTTAGATGTTTGGATTACAGGACTTAGAGCAGCTCAAAGTGTAACAAGAACTGATATGCCAGTAATTGAATGGGATGAAGCTTTTGAAGTTATCAAAGTAAACCCTATTATCAACTGGAATGAAGAAGATGTATGGAACTACATTAAAGAAAATAGAGTTCCATATAACAAGTTACATGACCAAGGCTTCCCAAGTATTGGATGCGCACCATGTACAAGAGCCGTAAAAGAAGGTGAAGACATAAGAGCCGGAAGATGGTGGTGGGAGAACCCAGAACACAAAGAGTGTGGTTTACACAAGAAATAAAGGAATAAAATGGAAATTAGTAATGAAAGATTAACACATTTAAAACAGCTTGAAGCTGAGTCTATGCATATTATGAAAGAAGTTGTAGCAGAGTTTTCTAACCCTGGTATGCTTTATTCTGTAGGAAAAGACTCTTCTGTAATGCTACATATTTTACAAAAAGCATTTTACCCAGCACCTCCTCCATTACCTTTAATGCACGTGGATACAAAATGGAAATTCAAAGAAATGATTGAATTTAGAGATAGACGTGCTAAAGAAGTTGGAATGGAGTTAATTGTTTACTCAAACCCTAAAGGTTTAGAGATGGATATTTCTCCATTTGAACATGGAAGTTCACTACATACAGAAGTTATGAAAACAGAGGGTTTAAAAAATGCTTTAAATATCCAAAAGTTTGATGCTGTATTTGGTGGGGCTAGAAGAGATGAAGAAAAATCAAGAGCAAAAGAGAGAATCTACTCTTTTAGAGATAAAAATCATAGATGGGACCCAAAGAACCAAAGACCAGAATTATGGAATATCTACAATGGTAAACACACACAAGGTGAGTCTATTAGAGTATTCCCATTATCAAACTGGACAGAACTTGATATTTGGCAATATATCTATTTAGAAAATATTGATATTCCTGATTTATACTTCTCAAAAGAAAGAGAAGTTGTAGAGTACATGGGTACAAAAATCATGGTAGATGATGATAGAGTTCCTGAAGAGCTTAGAAAAACAGCTAAAAAAGAGAAAGTTAGATTTAGAACACTTGGTTGTTATCCTTTAACAGGAGCAGTTGAGAGTGAAGCTTCTACTTTACCAGAGATTATTCAAGAGATGTTAACTTGTACTACATCTGAGAGACAAGGTAGACTAATAGATAGTGATGGTGACGCATCAATGGAAAAAAAGAAACAAGAAGGATATTTTTAAGATGGCACATCAATCAGATTTAATTTCAAAGAATATTGAAGCATATTTAAAAGAGCATGAAAACAAAGAGATTTTAAGATTTATTACTTGTGGTTCAGTTGATGACGGTAAATCAACTTTAATTGGAAGACTATTATACGATTCAAAAATGATTTTTGAAGATCAATTAGCAAGTATAGAAAAAGATAGTAAAAAAGTTGGAACAACTGGTGAGAAGATTGACTTAGCACTTTTAGTTGATGGTTTAGCATCTGAGAGAGAACAAGGTATTACTATTGATGTTGCTTATAGATTCTTCTCAACTGATAAGAGAAAGTTTATTATTGCTGATACTCCAGGTCATGAACAATACACAAGAAACATGGCAACAGGAGCTTCAACAGCTGATTTAGCAATTATCTTAGTTGATGCAAGACAAG
>CANNZV010002459.1:0-97386 GCA_947561585.1 Caprella mutica
AGTGACTCTTTTCTCTGATAGTACATCATCACAGTGACTCTTTTCTCTGATAGTACATCATCACAGTGACTCCTTTCTCTGATAGTACATCATCACAGTGACTCTTCTCTCTGATAGTTCATCATCACAGTGACTCCTTTCTCTGATAGTACATCATCACAGTGACTCTTTTCTCTGATAGTAAATCATCACAGTGACTCTTTTCTCTGATAGTACATCATCACAGTGATTTTTTCTCTGATAGTACATCACCACAGTGACTCTTTTCTCTGTTAGTACATCATCACAGTGACTTTTTTCTCTGATAGTACATCATCACAGTGACTCTTTTCTCTGATAGTACATCATCACAGTGACTCTTTTCTCTAATAGTACATCATCACAGTGACTCTTTTCTCTGATAGTACATCATCACAGTGACTCTTTTCTCTGATAGTACACCATCACTGTGACTCTTTTTTCTGATAGTACATCACCACAGTGACTCTTTTCTCTGATAGTACATCATCACAGTGAATGTTTTCTCTGATAGTACATCATCACAGTGACTCTTTTCTCTGATAGTACATCATCACAGTGATTTTTTTCTCTGATAGTACATCACCACAGTGACTCTTTTCTCTGATAGTACATCACCGCAGTGACTTTTTTCTCTGATAGTACATCTTCACAGTGACTGTTTTCTCTGATAGTACATCATCACAGTGACTCTTTTCTCTGATAGTACATCATCACAGTGATTCTTTTCTCTGATAGTACATCATCACAGTGACTCTTTTCTCTGATAGTACATCATCACAGTGACTCTTTTCTCTGATAGTACATCATCACAGTGACTCTTTTCTCTGATAGTACATCATCACAGTGACTCTTTTCTCTGATAGTACATCATCACAGTGACTCTTTTCTCTGATAGTACATCATCACGGTGACTCTTTTCTCTGATAGTACATCATCACGGTGACTCTTTTCTCTGATAGTACATCATCACAGTGACTCTTTTCTCTGATAGTACACCATCACTGTGACTCTTTTTTCTGATAGTACATCACCACAGTGACTCTTTTCTCTGATAGTACATAATCACAGTGACTCTTTTTTTATGATAGTACATCATCACAGTGACTCTTTTCTCTGATAGTACTTCTTCACAGTGACTGTTTTCTCTGATAGTACATCATCACAGTGACTCTTTTCTCTGATAGTACATCATCACAGTGACTCTTTTCTCTGATAGTACATCATCACAGTGACTCTTCTCTCTGATAGTTCATCATCACAGTGACTCCTTTCTCTGATAGTACATCATCACAGTGACTCTTTTCTCTGATAGTAAATCATCACAGTGACTCTTTTCTCTGATAGTACATCATCACAGTGATTTTTTTCTCCGATAGTACATCACCACAGTGACTCTTTTCTCTGATAGTACATCACCGCAGTGACTCTTTTCACTGATAGTACATCTTCACAGTGACTCTTTTCTCTGATAGTACACCATCACTGTGACTCTTTTTTCTGATAGTACATCACCACTGTGACTCTTTTCTCTGATAGTACATCATCACAGTGACTCTTTTCTCTGATAGTACATCATCACAGTGATTTTTTTCTCTGATAGTACATCACCACAGTGACTCTTTTCTCTGATAGTACATCACTGCAGTGACTTTTTTCTCTGATAGTACATCATCACAGTGACTCTTTTCTCTGATAGTACATCATCACAGTGACTCTTCTCTCTGATAGTTCATCATCACAGTGACTCCTTTCTCTGATAGTACATCATCACAGTGACTCTTTTCTCTGATAGTAAATCATCACAGTGACTCTTTTCTCTGATAGTACATCATCACAGTGATTTTTTTCTCTGATAGTACATCACCACAGTGACTCTTTTCTCTGATAGTACATCACCGCAGTGACTCTTTTCACTGATAGTACATCTTCACAGTGACTCTTTTCTCTGATAGTACACCATCACTGTGACTCTTTTTTCTGATAGTACATCACCACTGTGACTCTTTTCTCTGATAGTACATCATCACAGTGACTCTTTTCTCTGATAGTACATCATCACAGTGATTTTTTTCTCTGATAGTACATCACCACAGTGACTCTTTTCTCTGATAGTACATCACTGCAGTGACTTTTTTCTCTGATAGTACATCATCACAGTGACTCTTTTCTCTGATAGTACATCATCACAGTGACTCTTCTCTCTGATAGTTTCATCACAGTGACTCCTTTCTCTGATAGTACATCATCACAGTGACTCTTTTCTCTGATAGTAAATCATCACAGTAACTCTTTTCTCTGATAGTACATCATCACAGTGATTTTTTTCTCTGATAGTACATCACCAAAGTGACTCTTTTCTCTGATAGTACATCACCGCAGTGACTCTTTTCACTGATAGTACATCTTCACAGTGACTGTTTTCTCTGATAGTACATCATCACAGTGACTCTTTTCTCTGAAAGTACATCATCACAGTGACTTTTTTCTCTGATAGTACATCATCACAGTGACTCTTTTCTCTGATAGTACATCATCACAGTGACTCTTTTCTCTGATAGTACATCATCACAGTGACTCTTTTCTCTGATAGTACATCATCACAGTGACTCTTTTCTCTGATAGTACACCATCACTGTGACTCTTTTTTCTGATAGTACATCACCACAGTGACTCTTTTCTCTGATAGTACATCATCACAGTGAATGTTTTCTCTGATAGTACATCATCACAGTGACTCTTTTCTCTGATAGTACATCATCACAGTGATTTTTTTCTCTGATAGTTCATCACCACAGTGACTCTTTTCTCTGTTAGTACATCACCGCAGTGACTTTTTTCTCTGATAGTACATCTTCACAGTGACTGTTTTCTCTGATAGTACATCATCACAGTGACTCTTTTCTCTGATAGTACATCATCACAGTGACTCTTTTCTCTGATAGTACATCATCACAGTGACTCTTTTCTCTGATAGTACATCATCTCAGTGACTCTTTTCTCTGATAGTACATCATCATAGAGACTCTTCTCTCTGATAGTTCATCATCACAGTGACTCTTTTCTCTGATAGTACATCACCACAGTGACTCTTTTCTCTGATAGTACATCATCACAGTGACTCTTTTCTCTCATAGTACATCATCACAGTGACTCTTTTCTCTGATAGTACATCATCACAGTGACTCTTTTCTCTGATAGTACATCATCACAGTGACTCTTTTCTCTCATAGTACATCATCACGGTGACTCTTTTCTCTGATAGTACATCATCACAGTGACTCTTTTCTCTGATAGTACATCATCACAGTGACTCTTTTCTCTCATAGTACATCATCACAGTGACTCTTTTCTCTGATAGTACATCATCACAGTGACTCTTTTCTCTGATAGTACATCATCACAGTGACTCTTTTCTCTGATAGTACATCAACACAGTGACTCTTTTCTCTGATAGTACATCATCACAGTGACTCTTTTCTCTCATAGTACATCATCACAGTGACTCTTTTCTCTGATAGTACATCATCACAGTGACTCTTTTCTCTGATATTACATCATCACAGTGACTCTTTTCTCTCATAGTACATCATCACAGTGACTCTTTTCTCTCATAGTACATGGTGTGTAATAATGATGGGACCCAAAACAATCTTTAATAACTTTTGAAATAATACATGGATTTTAAAAATTTAAACGTCCATATAATCCTGAAAACATTGCGTTTTTACTAAAGTACTTCTTATGAATAATTTCTTTTAAGTGCTGCCCTCCTGATCGCACGCAAATTTCGGCACCATGATGGAGGTTGTTCATTGCTCTGATCAGCATTTCTTGTCCAATCGATTGAATTTCTGCTATTTATTGTTGATTTGCTACGGTAGACTCTTCCCGTGAGATATCTCCATAAGAAATAATCTAAAGGGGAAAGATCTGGAGATCTTGCCGGCTACTCAACGTCGCCAAATCTTGAGATCAATCTTCCCGGAAATTTCTGACGCAGGATTTCCATATTGGGCTTAGTTGTGTGACGGGTGGCGCCGTCTAATTGAAAGTAGAGATTGGTCTCATTCATTTCATTCACTTTCGGAATCAAAAAACCTGTAATCATGTCGTTATATCGCTGCCCATTCATTGTAACTGTTTGGCCACAGCTATCCTCAAAGAAATAGGGGCCAATAATCTTATTCTCCAATCTCCTTTATTCCACAGTACCACACCACACTGTGACTCTTTCTGAATGGAGCGACATTTCCCTGATCACCTTCGGGTTTTCAGTCCCCCAAAACGTACGTTCTGTTTATTTACAAATTCATTTAGTCCGAAATGAGCTTCATCTGACATGATCAAATTCTGAATAAAGTTTAAGTTTTCTGCGTTCTTCTGTAAAAGCCACTCGCAGAACGCAACGCGACGTGCGTAGTCACCGTCGTGCAACTTTTGACAAATTAGAATTTTGTATGAATGCATTGATAATTTATTTCTCAGTATTGTGTGTCCTACTGATTTAAAGCTTATATCCAGCTGTTGAGACAAAAACCTGAGACTGATTTGTGGGCTTTCTTCGACAATCTGCTTTACTATTGCAACATTATTTTCATGCGTGGCGCTTGCATGTCTGCCCTTTGATTTTTTATTGTCCAGATTGCCGGTTTCATAAAAGTTACTTCGTTTCAAAACTTCTCTGTGCTTTCACAATGTGTTTTACATGAGTGAAGTAGGCGGTGGTAACAAAGACGAGCTGTTCTCTTGTCCAAGACATATTGTTTGCAGTGTAGAGAAGCATACGATTTTCTTTTGCCGCTGGACTGTTCAATTATGTAAAACGCAATGTTTTCAAGATGCGATGGTCGTTTAGTCTATTAAAATCCATCTATTATCACAAAAGTTATTAAAGATTATTTCGGGTCCCATCATTATTACATACACTGACTGTACTTGCGGAAAATGTGTTTTTATATTATCCGAGAATACATATTTAAAGTCCGTATTATAATCACTTTGTATGCTATGTTCAAAGTCAATTTTATTTAAAATTTAATTTAATAAAAGATAGATAATAAATAAGGACAAAGAGGTAAAAGGATCCGAAGAGGATTTTATGGGTAAATTTCGTTGAGGATCGTGGAATGATACCCAGTCGTAATTGTAACTAAGTTTACTTTCAGAACTCGTTCATTTTATTTTGATCCTGCAAAAAAGATACAACCCTTAGTACAGAATTAGTCTTAAAACTTTAAATATGCTATCAAATATTAAATTAGATAAGTCTATGCAAACTATTAGTAATGCAATAATGAACTAAATTATATCAAGCACGTAAATGTTTAATACAGAAAAAGTGTATTCAAAATATAAATTATTTCCACCGCGAACACTTTTGGGGAAAAATGAATAATTCGTAAACTAATTCGAATTCAACTATTTAAATATTTCTGTATGTAGATAAATCATTTTACTTCAATTTTATCAAGACTGTTTTACAGTTTAAACCTTCATTCGAAAGTTATAAGACAAAATGTAAGAGAGGTTCAAGTGTCCGAATGCTCCTTCCTAGAGGGAGACTTCGAACAAGCTGGGAGGATGATTCGGACACCATAAAATTGGTTAAAACATTGGAAATTTTGGTAATTAAACGATAGGATTGAATTCAGATCTACTAATTTAATTGAAATAAACCATAATGACTTGTTATTCACAGTAATAATTCATCGTTTTTGAAATTTTATCATAATAATAATATTGTAATGATTGAACATTTTCTCCAACAAAAAATAGATAGCCTATGAGTAATCACTGTTAAATTAGCCTTATATTTAAATTTTCATAGGTAAATATCAAAAACAAATGGTATAACTATATCCTTTTACTTTGGGTATAACTATTTCCTTTTTCTTGGAATTCACCAAAATTTGTAAATTACATCTTAAATATTTCATCGAATGTTTAAAGTATAGTCCGTAAATGTAGATCTTGTTACACATCAAATTTCAGCAGCTTTTCTGACAGATAAACCTTTTTGGAATTCATCAAATGCTCTTTGAATACCTTCTTTATTACGGACTCTATCAGTTTTCCTTTTATAATGAAAAAGCATGAATACGATCGCCAAACTGTCAAATAAAGACACTAATATTAAAAGTTGCAGCTAATCTTATAAACGAGAGCTATGCCAATTAAAATAGTTCAGAATGTCCTTTTTAATAAGAATTACTTCAATAAATTGTAATGATGGACTGAATCGGATACAGAGGGAAGGTTCGGACACCTTCCAAACCAACCTAAACAGAAGTGTCCGAACCATCCCAAATGACACTTCAAAATTAAAAACATCACCATTTTTCTAATTTCATTTGTATTATTTTTTTAACACACCAAACATAACATAATATATTAATATAATTCATACCTTTGAGATTGAGAATCAGTTTCGTATTGATATAGTCCACACACGATCTAATTGAATCACGAAAAATTACATCAATATTAAAGGTCCTCTCCAGGCTCCGTGAAAAAAATGAGTTTGTTACATAATATTATAGAACTAAGGTCTACGATCATTATTCTGCAAACCGCATACAATTCGGTTCAGTATATATTTTATAATTTGTTTTTAAAGTTTTCTAATACTTTGTGAGCTACAATATTGAGCGATTCACTAATCTGATGCTCAAGAAGAAGATTGTACACTCTTGGTTTTGATTACAAATTTGAATTTTATAAACAAACAATGCGTTTTCAGCCTTTATTTAATTTATTTTAGATATTAATTGTTTCCTAAAATATATAAACGTTTCTATTATAAGTTCATTCAATTGTATACCTTTACACGAATATTAAATGGATTTATTAAACCTAATACCTAGTTGACAATCAAAAAAAATGGTGTACATTCTTTTTCTTCAGGCTGAAAATTTCTTAAATTAGTAAGTCGGAAGTAAAATAGGTTTTGTAGAGTTTTGATTATAAAAATCTTTAAAAGCATATAAAATTAAAAATATGCTACCAAATTCGATGTGGTTTGCAGCAAAATGATAAAAAACATTAGCCTCGTTGAATAAGGCAATAAAAATATTTGCTTGGAGAGGACCTTTAAAGAAAACAGTAAATTTCCCCTCGGGGGCGAAATACCACATCTACGCATTGGATCTTTCAAATAGCTGAAGGGTAACCCCTCGCACACATTCAGTTGCAATAAGAGGTAGTTCCAACAATTATAAACATGTTTAAACGAGTTGTCCGAACTATTCCTCTGTCTGAATGCTCCCGGTTCTCCCCTATACAATTATAACATCATCCAAAGAGTAAATTTTAATATATAGAGTAAACACCAATGATTGAATAAATAAGTAGCTAGTATATTTCTCTATAGTTCTTTAGCTCAAACAAGCACAAGTAGAGATTTTTCCACATTTGAGTATTCACTCATATCAAATTGTGAAAATAGTTTTAAATATGACGGGCTCTCGGAGATAACATACCTTCGCCGCCGTTAACAAATGATTCTAACCTTCCAATAATCCTTGAATTATAAATGACTTTGACCTTTGACCCGTTTGCTCCCAAAGTAGAATCAAATGGTTTCTGGACATTGACCAATCGTCTCACTAAATTTCAGACAATTTGATTGAATATTTTTTGAGTTGTAAATGATTTTGACCACAGAACATTGAATAAGAAGAAGCTCAGATCGAACGTGTACACAGTCGTAAAAATTCAACCAATCACGTCCATTGATCGCTGACGTCACTATAAACGCTCTCTCGAAAACAGTTTGAACTTGCATTCTACCTCAGCTCATTATCTTTGCTAAGAGCCATATCTTCCTACCAAATTATGTACACGATTATCTAAATTCTATAGCCCAGCTACTAAGCAATAATAAACTAATCTTCCTTGTAACAAACACAAACTGACACCATTTCGGTTGTAATACGCATTCAAAGAATCAAATTTCAAAATAATGGACTCAAACAGAATTGGTGAAACGAAGCCTTTGATTGTCTGAGTGGCTCTAGTTGAAGTGACGTCACTGTAAACGGCACTCAAGAGTGATATAATGGGATCTATACTTCTTCTATTCGATGTTCTGTGATCTTGACCTTGGCCTTTGACCCGATAGTCCCAAAACCTAACCTAATTATTTCTGGATAATGAACAATCCCACCAAATTCCAGGCAATTTAGTTGAATAATTTTTTAATAATAAATGACCTTGACCTTTAACCCCGATCGCTCCAAAAATATAACTAAATGTTTTCTGGGTAATGAATATTCCCACCATATTTCATGCAATTTGGTTGAATACTTTTTGAGATATAAATGACCTTGACATTTGGCACTTTGAAGATACTGGATGAGTTTGACAAACAGTTTGAAGATAATAGTTGAGTTTAACAAATTAACAGTATGAAATTACAGGTTGAGTTTGACAAACATTTTGGAGATACTAGTTGAGTTCGGCAAACAGTTCGAAGTTATAGGTTGAGTTCGACAAACAGTTCGAAATTATAGGTTGAGTTCGACAAACAGTTCGAAGTTATAGGTTGAGTTCGACAAACAGTTCGAAGTTATAGGTTGAGTTCGACAAACAGTTCGAAGTTATAGGTTGAGTTCGACAAACAGTTCGAAGTTACAGGTTGAGTTTGACCAAGGCGTTTGACAAACCATTCGAAGTTACAGGTTGAGTTTGACAAACAGTTCGAAGTTACAGGTTGCGTTTGACCAAGGCGTTTGACAAACCATTCGAAGTTACAGGTTGAGTTTGTCAAACAGTTCGAAGATACAGGTTGAGTTTGACAAACAGTTCGAAGTTTCAGGCTGAGTTTGACAAACAGTTCGAAGTTATAGGTTGAGTTTGACAAACAGTTCGAAGTTATAGGTTGAGTTTGACAAACTGTTTTAAGCAAAATGTTATAGTGCACATTAAACTGGTGCTCTATTAGACAATTACCAAAGAAAATACATTTGGGATAACTGTAGTATTTTGTTCTATTGCATTATTACTTAATCAACAAATATATTTCTCTTTTATTATATTTACTATGATATTATAAGCAAATTGTTAAATAATAATGTTTAAAGTGACGTGCCCATCTTTAATGGTATATTTCGAAGCTTATGTTACTTCTGTATTATCACTAGAGATCGATTTAGAAGAAGGATTATCTAAAATATTACTTCTTATTTCTGATATTGAATTCACTACTTTATTTATAATAAAATAATGAGAGAATTAGTATGGTCTTCGTCTAGATAATTTACAACTGTAAATTACTTGACGAAAATTAACTTGATGAGTTCATCTTTGTTGTGTTCCAATAATATTTCAGAGGTTAGCTTTTAATTTTATTTAAAAGTCACGTTATTTTTTCGATGATTATCATGGAATTTGATAAATGTTTAATATACTTAATAAACAGAGAGCAATGGAAGTTTTAAAATAGTATATTGCTTTTTCTTATTAATTTGGTGACTATAGTAAGGTAGGTCAAGTCTTTAACCTACTCACATGAGATGGTTTTTTCGTCTAGCTATTTACCTAATTAAGTATTAAAAGATACCTACTATTTTAAAGACTTGATTTAAAGAATGGGTGGAAATTGAAAAACTTTTTCATGACTACCTAGCTACTGTGCTAGCTACTAAGTTATTAAAGTTACAATAACATGGTTAGGTACCAAACTTAGAAACTACAATTTAGGTAGGCCACTAGGTAGTCCGTAGTTTCTATATTAGGCCTAGGGTCAAGCAGGTAAATTGCGGCCTACTAACTAACTGCGGCCTCTAACAACAGAAACATCATAACTTCAAAACACTCGTTAAAAACACAAAGTAATAAATTGTAGCATGCACTATGCTTATTTTGATAGCTATGCAACATTTTAATGTAATTTCGGTTCAGAATGTTTTTAGAGACTCTCTTGAGAGGGCCGCAATTAAAAATTAATCCTGCGCCAAAGTCCTATTTAATTCCTATGTTACCATGTTATTTATTGTGCCCAAATCCCAATTTCTGCATAAAATCCTGGGTCTGAGCCAGTTTGTATCTGGTGCACTGAACTCCTATGAGTTATGACTTTTTCAAAAATCTGAGAAATAGCTGCCAACAATTTTCATCAATTTGTCTAGTCTTTGTCTTTCAACATTTTTCCAGTTTCTCCTCCAAAAATTATTGGTAATATAGGAATTAATAGCTAAATATCCTCCGACATTGCAGGAATTTTTTAATTAGAGAAATTGAATATCTCCCGAGATTAGCGAGATATCATTGGAATTTACCACCAAATACAATCTGGGGTCTGAGGAGACCTTCTTTTCATACTGGGCTACATGGCAAGTAGTAGCTATACCAGTCAGGAAAAATAGGTGCTTTCTGATGAACTAATTACTCTGTTGGAGTTTTACAGACTTCAAAAATTAATGGTAAATTCGTAAAAATTGTATAATATGCAGCATTTAGCATATAGAGTTCATCTGTCCAGTCTGTAGAATGCGTCTCTTCTCCCGCAGAGATTTTAATTTGAGAGACGGTTACTCTCTGACTCTCCGTAGCAGATTCAGAATCTCCCGCAGCTAAATTTATGGTAACATAGGAATTAATTCAAAATCTCCCGCAGCTAAATTAATGGTAACCCAAGTAATAAAGCATGTCCAAACTCGCCATTTTAATGGCGAGTTTGTGACAGTTATTTTGAGTCCTTCAATTGCAAATGGCGAGTTTTATCTATTTTTCTCCTATGCTACAATATTATTTTGGAGAGAATTTATGAAAATTTGATCATTTTGGAGAGAATTTGCTGATTTTTGGAGAGAGCTGGAGAGACAAATGGCAAGTTTATGAGACATACTATTTTACTTGGATGGTAACACAGGAATTAATTCAAGATCTCCCGCAGAGATCCAGTCTGCAGAAACTGGTAAAGTGTTCGTAGATATCTCTTATTCTGTTCGTAGCAAAATTAATGTAAATATAGGGATTAATTCAGAAGTGTTCGTAGCTAAATTAATGTAAATATAGGAATTAATTCAAAATTGTTCGGAGAGAATATCCCAAATATCTCCCATATTCTGCAGACTGGGCAGAGATCACCAATTTCTAAAAATTCAATCAAAAACTCCTGCAGAGAGTCTTGGAAAAATGTTCCATATTCTGCAGACTGGTCATCTCTTAGCCTAAGCAGTTTTCCAGACTGGTAGCTATGTACTTGCCATTCCATTTTCCAATTAATTGTATGGTAAATTATTGGAAATTGTTGGTGGGTTTTTTCAGCTTTTTCTTAAAAGTCAATGGCCATGTTTCAGAGTGTGGCAGGAAAGTCGCCAGTTTAGTGAGAAAATGGATTAAGGTCGCCACATTTAAGATACTTTGAAGAAGAAATAGGAAGTCCTAGTGAAGATTTTACACTTGAAAACATCCTTTTGCATCATGTCTGATGCGTGTGTATCACTTGAGACTATCTATGAGTGATTTACTTGTTATTTACAGGTTTCTAAATTTATTTCACCCCTCAAAAGTTGCCAGTATACTGAGGACTTTGTCCATACTTTAAAACATGGGTCAATGGTATTTTATGCACTAAATACTGACTGGTGTACTACCTAGCCCTAGGGTAGGTACTGGTAGGACTAGGGTAAGTTTTGAATTATTGATCAGTTCCACATTTTAGGTCATATAAGAAAAAACTATATAATAATAATTATTGCAGGAGGATATGTTGAGTAAAAACAACCAACCCAGGTTGTCAGTCTGCAGAATGTGTCTCTTCTCCTGCAGAGAGAGAGTTATTCTCTTACTCTCAGCAGCAGATTCAGAATCTCCCGCAGCTAAATTAATGGTAACATAGGAATTAATTCAGTATCTCCTGCAGAGATCTCCAATTTCTAAAATTAAATCAAAAACTCTCGCAGAGAGTCTTGGAAAAATGTTCCATATTCAGACTGCAGACTGGCCAGGTTGGTTGTTTTAACTCAACATATTCTCTAGTCTGAAAAGTACAGCAGGATTTGTGGATTAATCCCAGTCTGGCGTCTGCAGAATATGGGACTTTTTTAACATTTTCTGTGCAAACAATTTTTAATTTCCTCCTACTAACTAACTGCGGCCTCTAACAACAGAAACATCATAACTTCAAAACACTCGTTAAAAACACAAAGTAATAAATTGTAGCATGCACTATGCTTATTTTGATAGCTATGCAACATTTTAATGTAATTTCGGTTCAGAATGTTTTTAGAGACTCTCTTGAGAGGGCCGCAATTAAAAATTAATCCTGCGCCAAAGTCCTATTTAATTCCTATGTTACCATGTTATTTATTGTGCCCAAATCCCAATTTCTGCATAAAATCCTGGGTCTGAGCCAGTTTGTATCTGGTGCACTGAACTCCTATGAGTTATGACTTTTTCAAAAATCTGAGAAATAGCTGCCAACAATTTTCATCAATTTGTCTAGTCTTTCAACATTTTTCCAGTTTCTCCTCCAAAAATTATTGGTAATATAGGAATTAATAGCTAAATATCCTCCGACATTGCAGGAATTTTTTAATTAGAGAAATTGAATATCTCCCGAGATTAGCGAGATATCATTGGATTTTACTGATAATAGAAGCCAAAATTATTATAGATTCTGCAGTCTGGCTGACTCTGGCCAAAATAGAGGATTTACTGGAGAACAGTTTTAGTGACTTTACTAGCAGTTCCTAACTTCCTGCAGTCTGGCCAGTCTGCAAAGAGCATCCATGATCAATGTCTCCAAAGATTTTTGGAAACATTTTTTAAGGTTAAAAATATTTTTGCAAGATCTTTGAGACAAATTCCTAATTAATACCTATGTTTACATGTTATTATTGAAGACATTTTAGAAAATTCTGGTCTTTTGGAGACAGATTTGAAAATCTTTATCTTTGAGACTAAAGAGTCTTGGACACCAATGTCCTCAAAAAATATTCTTGGAGACAGATTGTATCACTCGTATGGTACTGAATGGAAACTTATTTTAACCGAATGAGGAATACCGTACCGATGAACACTGAATATATTGTTAACTATTTGAAAAGATGAGCTATTCCTAACCTGATGGTTCATTGATGCTTTGTCAAAATAAAATACAATAATTTAAGCATTATTTATAATTTAGATGAACAAAGGCACTTTGCATAATCCAGTCTGTATTTGGTGCACAAAATCCCACTGACTTTTTCAAAAGCTGAAAAAATCCATCAGAAATTTCCAGTAATTTTAGTAATCCACCAACATTTTACCCATTTTTCCACCGGAAATTAATGGTAACATATGAATAATTAGCTAAAAATCCACCGACTTTGCCAGAATATTATTTTCAATGGAGAAAAATTCCACCGACAAGTCTGTGTACTTTACCGTGAAATACAGTCTGGTGCATAATTATAATATGTCTCTTGCTCTGCAGAGCTGAGAGATTAAAATTTGAGAGAGAGTTACTTTCTGACTCTCAACAGCAGATTCAGAATCTTCTGCAGATAATTTAATGATAACATAGGAATTTATTCAAAATCTCCTGCAGAGATCAAAAATTTCTGAAATTGGGCTCAGATTTGTTCTGCAATCTGGGAACAAAGTATGTATCATTACATAATTAAATAAATTGGTTCTGTTAAAATACATATTACCAATTGTTTGATTTTATCTCCTCCCCTTTAAACAGTAATCTTACCTGCTCCATTCAATTAAAAAATGAACATCCATTTGGTAAATAGTCCTAGGACCATATTTTCATGTGTGGCAGGAAAGTCACCAGTTTAGTGAGAAAATGGATCCAAGTCACCACATTAAAGATACTTTTAAGAAGAATTTTGACTTCCTAGTGAAAATTTTACACTTGAAAACATCTATATGCTTCATGTCTGATACATGTGTGACTATTGTAGGAGTGATTTACCTGTTATTTAGGTTTTCAACTTATTACACCCCTCAAAAGTTGCCAATATACTGGCGACTTTGTCCATACTTTGAAATATGGCTGGTGACTTTATCCATGCATTGAAACATGGGTTATGTGTTCTCAAAGAATTCCTCTAATCTTGCATTTGTTCTCAGTAAAATATGTGCAGTGTAAACAGTAAATCTAAGAGAAAATTAAAGAATCTTCGCACAGAAAATGGTAAAAATGTATCATGTTCTGAGCAAGTAAAGATTATTGACTGGAATTGAAGGTAGTAAAGGTAATTAACTAGAAACACAAGAGATTCTCCTTAAGTTTTAATAGATTTATTTTTTATAAATTGACAACATTATAAATGCTTCTACATTATTATTGTATACTTCATTAATTGAAAGAATTGATGGAAAATCACAAAGATAGTTTCCCTAAGTTTTAATAATTTTTCCCTTTATATTTTAAAAATATACATTTATGATTTATTTGTGTATATATAGGCTGAAGTTCTTCCCAGTAATATGAACAATCCATATATTTGATCGAATATATAAAATATTGGAGCAAATTAAGTTAATGGATAAGAAATGAACCAAGTATAGATAACTGATCAGAATTTAACAAAGTAAAGATATCGGATCCTGGTCCGTTATCTTCACAATGAAGCTACATCTTCATCATGATATGATGGTAGCATGTTTGATATGAGAAGATGAGAATGTTTCAAGCCAACTGCCACAATTGTCAGCAATATGAGAACTGAGCAGAAATGGAAGCAAAAGCTGTAGATGAATTAGAGAGAACAATAACAAAAAAAAACAGGTTTGGATATGCAGAGGAAGAAATTTGCAATCTTTATGGAAAATGAAGAACAGTTTGTGTAGAAGTGAAGAGTGTAATGAGTCAATTTTGAGAAGTTTATTGAAGACACCCAAATAAAATAGAAGAGGTGTCATGTTTGGAGTGATGGTGAAAAGAGAAAAACAGGATATTACCTAGAATTGTGGCAGAGATCCAGGCAGAATCATATAGAGAAATAGAGGTAGAAGCAAATGATGTAAATTGTTATCAAGGAACAAATTAGAAATGCCATAAAAGCAGAGGGTCTAAATGGTATGAAATAATGAAGACATAAATATTTAAAGTGAAGGATGAAATTTGGGTTGTCTTTGAGAGTTACAGGAGATTTATTGAGGAGGGAGATGTATCAGATGAGTGGATAACCAAAAGAACTGCTGGTGGCCAAGAAAAGATACCTAGTGTATCAGATGCAGTTGCAATCACTGATATCTGTACTCGATAGGATACTGATGGAGGTTCTGAGGGAGGAGATAGAGGGACACAAGATTGGCAGTGTAATGCTTAGAGATGAACAGGCAGGGAGAGCACAGTGATATTGAAAACAATCTGTACCTGCAGAAGGAGAGCTACAGAAGGAGGAATAATTTGGTCTTGCCTGTGGACTGCAAGAAAGCATTTGATATGGCAGATCAAAGAGTGCATGAAACAAGAGAAGGAATATGTGAATTGCATGGAGATAGGGTCTTGACACCAATACATAAAGAAGTCAATGTGTGAAATTCAAATCAAATGAATCTTTGGCAGAAATAGAATAGATAGAAGTGGTGAAGGCTGTGTGGCTTTTAGCTGGAGATTCAGTAACACTTTGTGCTTGACTAACAGTTTGACTAACGGAAAAGCCTGTGAAGTTGCAAAGAAGGGGAATGATGGATTGAGAGGAGGTAATGGATAGTTGTCTGTTGGAGAACAGAAAGAGAGAAGGAGAGTAATGATGAGGATTTGGAGAGTAAGAGGGGAGATGTTGTACATGGAGTATGAAAAAGGGATAATGAGCAGGAAATGAATTTGTATTTTAGTAAGAATAAATGCAGTCGTGACAAGAAAAAGGACATTTACATATGAAACTCATTGAACATTAACCCATTTAAGACAAGAATTATTGTGCATATATTTTTAACTTTTCTTCACAGCGATGTGTTGGTTAGAAGTCAGTTAATGATGCCAAAATGTTAAAATTTGAAAAATAACAATAAAAACATTGTTTTTCGACTGGCAGGTTTTTCTGCCACTCGTCCTCAAAAATGTGAATTGATGTGAAAGCTCTTTCATTATGTAAGACTTGAAATTGATTTCTGGTGTGAATAAAACACCAAATAATAAATAGGTATTACATTATTAATTCATTATATTATAATTAAATGTAAACAAAAAAGAATAGAAACATTATTATGCCAAATTATAAAATAAGATATAACTTAAAAAAAACTATTTTTGGCAAATTGAGTTTCCTGTATCATATAACAATGTTCACAATGATACAATATTCATGTAGAATGAGAGTATGGAAGATGGAGCATTTGATCATAGCTGAGTCCTGAGTCTGGAAGAAGAATATAATACATATGGAGCAATCATTTATCTTACAATTTTACATACCACGAGTCCTTGATATATAACATTCATGACTAAGGTCATGTATTTGATGTCGAGTGGCTGGATTCCCTGCCACTCAATTATATTTCTGTCATAATAAAAATTCTGTGTCATATAGCTAGTTCAAAAGTAGAATAGTAATAATGATCATACACTATTAAATAAATCAATGACTAAATACTTATGTTTTCTTTCTTGTATGGAATGTTAGAAATATTCAAATGAGCATCATTATAAACTTAAACTATTGGTCCAATCTGCAGAAACTGATAATCTTTTCTCAGAATTCTGTACTTTCACTCTGTAAATGAAAGTACTGTAAAATGTAAAATATATATTAATTCTAAAATGTTGACAGTAATTTTTAGCTGCCCAAGTGTACATGGAGAGAAATATCTAAACTTCTCCTATGCTGCATTGCTTTTTTGGAGCAATCATCACAAACATTTTATTCAGTGAAAAGTAATTCACCAGTAAAAATCAAATGGATGCAAACTTGATAAACTGCAATTTATTAGTTTGAGCTGATGACAAACTATCAATCATTTTAACTTATATTTAATTTTTTTTTTCATTTATGAATATCTGTGTTTTTAAAGAAATCTAGTTTTAATTAAAATTTTGCATTGCTATTTACATGAAATTTGCAATAGCTGTTCGTCAACTGTGCTCAGAATTATTTAAACTTTTCTGCATGTGACTCCTCAATATCAGTAGGGATGTAGGGTAAGTTACGAATTATCGGTCTGTTTCACATCTTCTGCCATAAGAAAAATGATACATTAATTTAATTGATATAAAATAAATATTATTATTTCGTTTTTTCTTATGATGGAAACAAACTGGTAATTTAGGCATAACATGGCAATATTTTATTATTTTATATGCCACATGTTTCCTGTTTCCGCAGACTTGAATCCACTTGCAGCCTTAATTAGTTTTTCTTTTCATTGAGTGTTTCAATTGTTGTAAGATGATGTGATGGAGAGGAAACCACTGACACAGCATGATTCCTTAAACAATCCTCTCATGAGACCCACTAGCTACCAAGCCTTGCACCCTCAGGTATTACCACCCAAGAAACTAACACTCTCATCTGATTAATTATTTAAGTTATTATTTATAATTCAATTTAGTAACACTGATTTAATTAATTAAATTACTTAATTACCAGTGTTATTTAATATGATTAATAATACTGTGATTAAATTAATTAAATCATTTATTTAACATTGTTATTGAAATAATTAAATTATATATTTAACCTTGTTATTTAATTTAATTAATAACTGTGATTATCACCTAGCTACACTCTAAAATTAATTCTATTTGTTTTATATTATTTATCATTATATAAGTCATATGATAGGTACTTCTCGCATATTTCTGCATAATTTATATTTACTATTAATCAGTGTACTAATTTGTGGCTTATATGGTTTCTCGTCATATATATATTTTTTTCCATTGAGTGATTGCAAAGGGTAGATATCTGTACCAGAATGGAGTCAATGTGTTGAATGAGAGAGTAATTTTTGTCTTGAAAGTATCACTGAGATTGAATTGACAATTTTTCACATTGCTTTATATTCTCTGAATTATGTTTCTCATGAATTGTTTGTCACTGCTAACTATATGGAGTGTTATGGTAAAATTTATTGGCTTAACTTTCAATTATATATATATATATATCATTTATGTTTAATTATAATATTCTTAACTTTATCTCTTTAGTCAACCATGTTGGTAAAACTAACCTATATAATCATTAACTCTTTATATTATAAACATTTCAGAAATTTTCTCTATTTTCTACTTGATTTGTACTCCTGTCCTTTTATGGGTTTGGAAAATTTTGATTTGTCTCTGAAAATAATTTTAACAAAGTCTCAATTTTAAATGAACTTTAATATAAATAAATTCTCCAATGAGCACATACAAGTAAAGGTTTGCTGACAGAATCTCTTGGTACTTGCTGGGAAATTTAATGATGCAATTGTGCTTTAAAAACAATCAATGTATGCTTCAATGTAAAAGTCTTATGATTTAACTGCTTGGTTTATAAATGATTTAATAATCCACTTAGTGTGAAAGGTTAGTCAGTTTAACTCTATAGAATAAGTAATAGTTTTTAATCTTTTTAAGAAGCTATTCAATTACACTTAATCACTATAAATCACCATAGAAGCTATCACTTCATCTTCATTACACTGCAGTGTCACTTAAAAAGAAGTAATTGTTTAATGCTCTGTAATATGAAGATATATGAATTCATATTTTTTTCTTTGAATTGCATAGTGTAGTTACTAACTTAATATTTTGAACTCATCGAAATTAGGTAAAAGTGATTTAGCTATATTATGAAATAATTCTAAAATTTTGAAATCTTGAATTGCAATTTGCTTTTTAAATATGAATTAACTATTTAAAACATGAAGTTGCTAATAGTTGATTAGACACTGATCATATTTATGTGAGCCATTGCTGTATAGCTATTAAGCTATCTCAATCTCCTAGATTCATTCAATTAATTAGAACACAACTGACCATTTTTTGGCAATGTGCCAAATTACAACAATTGCACTATATTTGTTTCTTTGACTCTAGCAATATAAACATGCTACTAATGACTCTTTTCATTCACAGGACTCATCACCTGAATCATCTACACACGATCTTAGGAGCATTAGTGAGTTGCAACTGTTTCCTTAGTTAGTAGTGTTAGCAGTGATAGCTAGTGCTACCTTTTTAGTTATCCTAACATGCAATTAAGAAGAACATTTTCTTTTATTGCTGTTTAAGTGTTTGATCTCTAAATGATTGTTCATAAATCTAAGAATGTAAATTCATGTATAATTTTTTAAATAGTTACTAACTTCATATTTATCATTGATTTTTATCAATGTCTCCAATGCTTCAATTATTAAATGTATAAAAAAAGAATTATAAACACCAAATTAAAATATGTAAGTTCTTATTCTATCACTAGTAACCAGATTTCAAAGCAAATTCAACTTATACTGTAACCTTTAATAAATTTAACTTTCTGATCATTTTATCTTATTAGCTATCACATTTGTTTTTATTGCTAATTCATAACTCTTAATTTATCTCTGTAACATAAATTGAGCTAAATGAGATAAGTCTCTGACAGTAGTTACCTCTCGTATAAAAGGTTGCCTGAATTTAACTTAATGATCAATATAATAATTTAAATTGAATTTATACTCCATCTCAATGTCATCTTCATATCTTCCATTCACTTGATACTCCTTTCTATCTGCTAATTAAGAAAGGTATTAAGAATCTTTTTATAATGATTATTATAAAGATTTAACTAGGGTTAGTTATGAATTATCAGTCAGTTCCACATCTTCAGTCATACATGAAAAAAATATCTATAATAATAATTTCTTTATTGTGTTTATTTATTTGGTGTCCGCTTTTACAAGACGGGTATTAAACCTGAAGAATGTAACTATGATACGCACGGGAATATATTGACTTGATGTTTAAATATCCTGTTTCTATTCAATTTTTAAATTTATTTAATCT
Source organism: Caprella mutica (assembly GCA_947561585.1). Classification (NCBI taxonomy): domain Eukaryota; kingdom Metazoa; phylum Arthropoda; class Malacostraca; order Amphipoda; family Caprellidae; genus Caprella; species Caprella mutica. The sequence goes on from CANNZV010002459.1 coordinate 19,940, forward strand.
ATAAAATAAATTAGACTATGCAGAAAATTTAATTCAATTCATTAAAAGTAACGTAATAATGGGAAGTAAATTGGTATTGATGATGACCCGTTATTTTTAACGGGAAAGTACATTAGTAGCTATAATAATCTTATATTTTTATGGTTCTGGCAGGTATCATGAATATCAATTAAAAAAAATGATTATTATATTGTTTTTTTCTTATGTCCGCAGATGTAGAACTGACCAATTATTTGTAACTTACCCTACCTGTAGTATGACTTTCTAAAAATATTGTGAACTTTTCTACTTAATATCAATGATCCTTTAATACCTGTCTCATCTAAACTGTCTCTAAAGACAGTAGTGTTGTTGCCTATTAATTTGTTGTTTACCCACATGACAGTATCATCTGCATCAAGTTTAGTTATTCACTGTGCCTGTAATGACTGTCCGTACTTCAATACCCTTGACAGCCGTCATCGGTAAGGAAACACTTCACTCTTAAGATACGGGAATGCACTTGGTTCATTTCTGTTCTTAACCTTGGTGTTTGATTTATTTCCATGTAAATTCACCATGACTATTTCACATCATATTATAGAATAGGTAGGGTAAATTACGATTTATCGGTCGGTTTCACATCATCGGTCATATAAGAAAAAATAATATTATAATTTTTATCTTATTTATATTTCTATTGGTATCCATGATACCTGCAGGTATCATGGATACCAATATAAATAAAAATTATAATATCCTTTTTTCTTATATGACCGAAGATGTGAAACCGACCGATAAATCATAATTTACTCTATCTCAAGAAAAAATAATTTCAGACATTTCAATCAGTAATAGCAGATATCTTCTTTTCTAAAATTCCTACCTATCTCCAAATTAATTATCTTTCTGTAAAAGGATTCTATTTTGAAGTCATTTCTTAAGACTCTTTAAAAAAATCATATTTCTGTTCAATTACTTGCATTTCTTTCCTCACTAATTTTGTATGGAATGGAAAAAATTAAAACTGATCGGCACAAAGAAATCCAATTATTAAATCACTGATCAAATCTTCTCAAAGTTGTCTAAAACATCAATTGTTTGGCTAATGATAATAGCATTGGTATTGTGGATAGGACTTAATTTATTATTTCTCATATTTATCATCTCATTTACTCCAATGCTCTGCTTCTGCTCTCAAGATACTCCTTTTTCATTGCTATTTTTTTTGCTATAGTAGCTACTAGGGAAGAGCTCTTTAACGTGAAGCAAAAGATTAGATTTTTGGGCATTTTCTCTTCCTTTTCCTCTTCTTTCTACTAGTGCAGTCATTTTCACAGAGTAGATTTTCTGCATTTATGAACATAATCATCATATGGTGAAGTTGTTCAAAGAGTCAATTTCCTTTCTGATATTTTCTTCAAAATTGATTTCTTTTTGCAAGAAAGTGCCTATGAACAAATTCTTTTCAATTCTAACTTTCATTTTATCCTCACTAATTTCACAAATCACAATTATCATTAATTTTCCTCGCTTACTCACACTCGTTCTCACCACTAAAAATTATCTATGGATAATAAAATAACAGCTTGATTTCCATTTTCATCTTTCCATCAATATTCTGCTAGTTAGTTATTTTATTAAATTCTCCATCACAATTCATAACAATATTTGAATATGAATCATTTAAATAAATTTGTCATCAAGTGCAGAAAAGTATGAAAAGATAAAAAATGATTGGTTCCTATAAAATTCTATTTTAAATAAAATAAAATTTTAAATGGCTACATGCTCTTAAATGTTGGTGTTAGGCTATCTCCTCTTCATTTTCCTCTCCCATATCTGAGTGCAGTCACTAGTAGCTACTTGTGAATCTTTTTGTCACATTCCTTAGTGAATAACTGCATTTACAGAGTAGCTTTTCTGCATTCATGAGCATTGTCTCTGACTGGTGGTAGGGACATTATTTATGGAGCAACTTTCCTTTCTGAATGCCTATTCCTTTGTATTTAATTTTCTTCTTAAATCTGTGATATGGCCTTTTGTTCCTAATCAGAGGTTAAGCCCTCTACTGAATTCAAATTATTTCTACCAAGTAGCTTTTCTGCAACCATGAGTATTGTCACTGACTGGTTAGTTGACTTTGTTCCTAGAGCCTCTTTCCTTTCTGACTGCTTCTTCCAAGGCACTTGTATTTAGTTTCTTTAGCTGTCAAGAATGTGGCCTTTGGTTCAAAGCAGACGTCAATACACTCCCTAAAGTTATTTTCTAAAAATGCTCTGTAGCAATAAATGCTTCCATTATAATATCTGTAATTATTAAATACTATTTTGGCTACTCGGTCTCAAAGTTTTGTTTTTCTACAGGAGCGCGTGGTAGCAACTCCTCCCCCTCTCGTAACGGCAACTCCAATCCCCTCGTGATGGAGAGGAACAACGCTGGCAGTTATGACAATGGGGATGAGACTGGCCTAGCCTCTTCTTCTGGCACAAATGGTGAGGCATTACATGATTCTATTTGAAGCTTAGTGTGAAAAGATTGAACAGGAAGATGACTTTCTACAGGCACTACTATTAGTAATGGTAGATTCACCTCATTACTTGCACAATATAAATATCAGCTTTTCGTTTATTCAGTATTTTGAAGACAGCTTTAATGAAACAATGAAACAATGAAACAATTTATTCGTGAAGAAAGAAAGAAGAAAAAAAAAGCAATACAATACACTAAGGCATTCTAAAACATAAAAAAAATACACAAAACAAGCATATTTAAATTTTATTTATTTCCACGGCCCTTTAAGCTCAATGGCTTTTAGGGCAACCTATCTAATAAATGAATAAAAATACATTTACAAATTGATAGTTTCAACGTGTGAAACTTATTAAAGGATGTAATGCACAGAAAAGACAGAGAAACAGGATAATGGGAAGACAAAAAAATCAAAAACAGTTCAAGAAACACAACTACAATACAATGCTGCTCACAAGATACGCTTACATATAATAATTATTAAATTATATGACGTCACACTACAGGCCACAGTACATATCACTGACACACTTTTTGAAGGTTGACAACGATTTAGTCTTCCTAACATCTACCGAGAGCCCATTCCACAATTCAGATCCTCTAAACAAAATACTATTTTGCGAAATGGTTCTCCTACATCTAGGCAATACAAAATTCTCTCTATGACGAGTATTAACCGAGTGTACATCACCATTGCGTACAAGCATATTCAGAAGTTTGGAATCATAACCAGTATTGAGTGTTTTAAACATGTACAGTAAAATACTCCTCCTGTAAAGACAAGGAACAGTTAAAAGATTAGCCATCTCAAAATAAGGAGCCGTATGAGTATTATACGGTAAGTTATATATCCCCCTTATACACCTCTTCTGTAGGATGAATATCTTGTCAGAAAAGCACTTGGGTGCACTAAACCATGATTCAATAGCGTATATCAGATAAGGATATATTAATGAGAAATATAAGTTTTTCATTACAGTAGTTGGCAAAAAATGTTTAACTCTATTCAGTATGCCGAGAGACTTTGAAATCTTACTCGCTATATAATCAATATGCACCTTAAATTTCAGTTTCTCATCTAAATATAGCCCAAGAAATTTTGTGCTCACAGTTTGTTCCAGAACATCTGGTCCTAGTTTAATTTGAGGTATTTCCATACTGTTTCTATATGAAAATACGATGTATTTAGTTTTATTCACATTTACCCTGATTTTATTAGAACATAACCAACTATACACCTGATCAAGGTTATTATTGACTACCACATTTACATTTCTATAATCCTTTGGATCAAAACTATACATTATGGTACTGTCATCAGCAAACAAATTAAACCTAAATGAAGTTGACGTGTTAGGAAAATCGTTTATCATAACCAGAAAAAGAAATGGCCCCAGAATTGAACCCTGTGGAACACCATGTGTAACAATTCTTCCAGAAGAATTAGCATTATTTATATTAACATACTGGAAACGACTAGTTAAATAAGACTTCAGCCACTTCCAAATAAAACCTCTCACTCCATAATGATGTAATTTATACAACAGAATGTCATGGTTAACCGAGTCGAAGGCTTTCTTGAAATCCAGGAAAATGGACAAAACGTTATTACCCTTATCTAAATTATCATACAAATATTGCAAGAGGCCCGTGCATGATTGTGATGTAGACCTATTGGCCCTGAATCCATACTGATCAGCAGAAAAGATTCCTTTAGTTTCAAAATATTTATACAACTGTAAATGAACTGCCTTTTCAAATATCTTACTAATAATTGACAAAACTGACACAGGTCTATAGTTACCACAATCATCACGACCTCCACTCTTATACAGAGGTACAACTCTAGCTACCTTAAGAGATTCAGGGAATATACCATTAATTACAGATCTATTAATTAGAATTGAAAGAATTGGTGAGATTATCTCAGATATGTACTTAAAAACCCGTACTGGAACCTGATCAACTGCACAAGATTTATCTTTCAGTGATAACACAACTTTGTGAACCACATTGGCAGTCAGGGGTTGAAAGAAAAATGAATTGCTAAAGTTACCCCCCAACCAATCACTAAAATTACTATCCACATTGGGACATGACTCAGCTACTTTCTCACCAATGGTCGAGAAACCAATATTTAGTTTTTCCGCTATATCATACGGATCAGTGTATTCAACGTCACCATCCAAAATTTTCGTAATAGATTGTTTACTTAAAGAATGGCCAGGTCTTATCACGCTATTGATCAGCTTCCAAGTACCCTTCAGATTACCTTTACATTCATTAAATTTTCTCTCATAATAGATTTTTTTAGCAGTTCGTATTCTTAAAGTTACATAATTTCTAAATCTCCTAAAAACATCCCTGGACATTCTACCCTGCCTGCATAACAAATCAAATGATTGCCTTCTCCTAATATCTCCGAGGATGTCATTTGATATCCATGGTTTCAATCTAGATTTATATGAAACTGTTTTCGTCTTCACAGCGCAATTAGTATTATAATAGTGCAAAATAACACTATATAGATCTTTAATTGCGACATCAACATTATTACATTCAACAATGGTAGTGAAATTATGCATACTAATATTATTGTACAGGTTAGATAGAGAAATATCATTAATCAGCCTATATGAATGAGTATGATTTGTATTAATGGGGCTAAGAGTATCAAAAAAATCCCTCAAAATTAAAAAATTAGCAAAGTGATCCGACAATGAACAAATTAAATTACCTGCCATAAAGCTATCAGGTCTAGTAATGAATATATTATCAATTAGGGTACTAGAGTTGACATTAATCCTAGTCGGTTTAGTGATTGTTGGGATAAGTGAGTAAGAGTTCATAGTATTCATAAAATTTAACGAGACATCATTCACTGAATTGAGCAAATTTACATTGAAATCACCAGCAATGATGCATTCATTATAGGTTGGCAGAGAGGAGAGCAATTCATCAATTTTACCCAAAAAAAACTCCATATTACCCGCAGGAGGTCTATAAACACCACCCACGACAACCTTTCTATCATTCAAAACACAATGAACAAAAATACATTCTATGTCGCTACCAACAAAACATAATTGTTCAAGTTTTAGTGAAGAAAAACATGACCTAACATAAAGACTGACACCCCCTCCTCTACCGTCTCGGTGTAGGTGGAATGGTGAATATCCTGGTACATTGAACATCTCTAACGGGTCATTTACATTAAGCCACGTCTCCGTTAAACACAAGACATCAAACTGACATTGATCCAGCATACTCAACAAATTACATAAATCATCATGTTTATTTAAGAGGGAGCAAATATTAACATGAAAAATGCTAAGGTCTTTATGATTTTTCACAACATTTGAATTAAAACTCTCATAATCATAGTATCTACATGAAAAATCACCATTTAGGTCAGGATACAGATCATAAAAGTGGTTTATTTCTGGATCCATCTCAAAAAAATGGTCGGAAACATCCAAATCATCATCACTATTCACATGAGGAAGAACAGCGTATACAAAGATAAAGATGCATGGATGAGCTAAACAACGAAAAGGTAACGTGGCAGGTAGGTGACAGAAGTTGCCAACCAGTAAAATAATTCAGAACGTAGGGAGGGGCTGTCAAAGCATCAAGCAGAAGGAGCGAGTGTCCAGCAATCATAGAGGAGGGCAGAACTTCAGGTGGGAGGGGCGTGCAGTTAACCAGACAGGTTAACCATTGTATACACCAGCAACAGGTGGGAGGGAGGGGCGGAGCATTCAGCAGGAGAGGCGAGTACCCACCAGCTATTGGGGGAGGTAAAACATCAGGCAGGAGGGAGGAGTGGGCTATAGTCCAGGACAGGATGATGGCCAAAACATCAGAGACAGGGGGCAGGAAATATACCAGCAAGGAGGAGCGAGCATCATGCATGTACAATATACAATTTCCAAACCCAAAATAAATGCAGATCAAGAAGTATGATTTACCATACTTCCGTCTACAAAAATTAATAATTCTAGATAAGCACTGTTTAACACTTTTCCAATAAAGTGAAAACGTGCGATACATGACAAACAAGACACTCCACCTCCCCTGCCCAAATAGCTTCATCTGTTTCACAAGTCATCTTTTCTCCTGTCTGAGAAACTCTGTGGGATCAACGCCCAACTCCTCATTACAAAGTTTTCCCAATGTAGACAAACTGTTAATAAAAACCTTCCTGTTGTTTCCCTGTAGTCCATCGCGAGGCTTCATCCATATGAAAACTCTACCACTCATAGTGCCACAATAATCAATTCTACTAGTGCGTTTCTTAACTTGTCTAAGTACATAATGTATGGACGATCTAGTTGGCGTTAAGTTTTCTCTTATGTATAACCCAACTGGCTTTGATGAACGGCAGGATTTGATTAGGTCAATCTTAATTTCCTGTTTCAACAACTTGATCATTATGTTTCTTTTGTCTGGTTTTTGGGTTAAAGGTTTTGCACCTATTCTGTAGGCAGCCACGATGTTGTTTGATGAAAGTTCATAATTTATTTTTGATCTGAGGAGATCAATGCATATTGTTGAAGTATTTTCGCCGACGGTTACCATAGGCACTGCATCGCCTGTTAAGATGATATCATTACAACGATCTTGACTTTCAATAGTATCTATCTTCTCCTCCAGACTATTCAAATCTCTCCTCAGGTCAACATTCTCACTCTCAAGTTTCTCAATTTTACTCTTGCTAGTTTGTAGATTCTTCATCAACTCCCTGAACTTCGCCGACCACAATCTCTCCATTGTTTCCTCCAGTTTTCTTGACAACAAAGATAAAAGGATTTTTCCATCTTCAGAAAGTCCAGCTGCATCTAAATCAGAATCCACGGAGGAATCATTAATTTTCTTTTCGGATTTCTTGGCCGTAGGTTTAGGCATCTTTGCATTAGACACAAGTGAAATGATTGTTGTTAGAGTTTTTCCTTCAGACCCAATATAAACAATTCTCAAGATCAGATAACTCAATAGGGTTAGTGCACTGAGACAGTTACTAAGCTTTCATTCACTATATTAGCACTTACTCACAAATAAAATTTCTCTAGACAAGGTGCTAGACTGTCTAACACACGCTATGTAAATAAACAGAGAGAGCGGGTCAGGACACCTCGCGTCCGTTCAGTAAGAGCAGTTCAGAATGTATCAGTTTCCTGAAGAAATCCTATCTGACAAATTACTTCAATTAATCAATATTCATTTTGCAATTACCTTTTCTGTCAAACTGTCTTATAATATGTAGCTACCACTATTTCCATTTCATTTCTAAATCTTTTTATTAATATCTTCCATTTATTTGTTTCCTTGGCAGGCCTTACAATAAATGACGACATTTCCTCACCTGACTTGCTATGTTTTGGTCAGTACGAGGACTTCCACACCATAGACTGGCAGAGAGATGTAGCCAGGGACAGAATGAGACACAGACTGCTGGAGAAGAACAGGGGCCGCAGTTTCTGGGACTGGCTAAAGAGCAGTCATGATGCCGGCTCTGGGTGGCTATGTGTTTTTCTCGTGGGTCTCTTTGCAGGTAAATTTCATTTTTTTAAATAACTGACACCTTCTTCTAAATAAAATATCTTTGTTGTGGTAAGCAGGACCCTGGTCTGTCAAAATGCATAGGGAATACTTTGTCTTGAAAAGATAAGTAGATACAAAATAAAACTTAATCCTTTTTTTCACTTTGGTAAATCAATAATTTCAATATCCTTATAGCTAGCTAATTTAAAGAGATATTAGTATTCTGTTATAGGTATGGTATCAAAAAGTTACAGTCAAGGTTTTTTAGTTTGATTTTCAATCATCTCTCCATATAGTGTAGAGTATTTTTTTTATGAAGTATGAACTACCTTTAGTACTTTGTAGTTTGGGAAACATTTCTTGTATTTATATTATCTCTATTAGAATTTGTTCTATCTAATGACACGATCTGATCTATTGACAGAGTAATTTTCTTAATAAAAATAAAATTGCCATTACTACTCTCAATACTCTAGATGTTCTCAATACTCAAGCTACTCTCTATTTTGTGTCTCTCAATCTCTCGTACCTCACAGGTGCAGTTGCTGGTGCCATAGACATTGGTACTCGGTGGATGATAGACCTGAGGTTTGGAATCTGTCCCGAAGCCTTTTGGTTCAACAGAGAGCAGTGTTGCTGGAGCTCCAATGAGACTTTCTATGACCATGACAACTGCTCCAATGTTAGTTAGATAAACAACTGAAACAGTAATTGAGAATGTGAATGGATTTCCAAGCCTACTTTAAAGTTCAAATTATGTAGCTACACTAATGAAGATGAGAAAATATTAGTCACTATATGAGCATTATTGGATTTAAAAAAAATGAACTGCTACAAGTGTGAAACTTTAGTTTAGAAAAAGGTTTCTTAACATATTCTCTAGTTATTTATTCATATTACTTCTTCTCCTTCTGTGGCATATCTGCAGTGGTACACTTGGCCTGAATTGTTTGGGGCTCACTCGGAAGGTGCAGGGAGCTACATAATATCCTACATGTTCTATGTGCTCTGGTCACTGCTGTTTGCAAGTTTGGCCGCTGCCTTGGTGATGATGTTTGCACCCTATGCCTGTGGCTCTGGTATACCAGAGGTGAGTTAGTAGCAGAGAGTAAGTAGCTCTAACCTATGCTATGAATGTTGTTGGGGAGCTTTTACCTATAACTTCATCAGTGCTTTAACTCCTCTACTTCTAGTCAGTTTTGATTACTACTTTCCTAAGAGCTGCCTGTACAATATTAGATTTAAATTACGTAAAATTGAGCATTGTTGACTATTATCGGTTGCTAAGAGTAAATCGGCTATGGATATTTCTCTATTCAATATGAATAAGTTCTATCTTCTCTAATGACTATTTCATTTCAGATCAAGACTATCCTGAGTGGTTTTATCATCAGGGGTTATCTAGGCAAGTGGACCCTCCTCATTAAAAGTCTTGGTATGATCCTAGCTGTGTCCAGTGGCCTGTCCTTGGGTAAGGAAGGGCCTCTGGTTCACGTTGCCTGCTGCATAGGCAATGTACTGGCTTACCTCTTTCCAAAGTATGGCCGCAATGAGGCCAAGAAGAGGGAGATACTATCAGCCTCTGCCGCAGTGGGTGTGTCTGTGGCCTTTGGGGCACCTATTGGGGGTGTGCTCTTCAGTCTTGAGGAGGTGAGACTTTAAGAACATTTTACATTTTATTAACCTTGAGAGAAATAAAATATTAAAATTTATTTGTAAATATAATTTGAAACTTGAATTTATTTAAAAAAAATTAAACTTCATTTTTGATTGGGGATGATTAAAATTATCAATTATAATTCCTGTAATCTTCCTTAGCTGTTTATCAATCGATTGAATACTCCTATAGACTAAATAGCTCCTTGCACTATTCATAGCACTTTTATTCTCTACACCGGTGAGTGCAGTCACCGGTGCTTGTGTTCCTTTTCATCACATTCCTTGGTAAGTGACTCAATCCACAGAGTAGCTTTTCTGCATCCATGCGTGCAGTCACAGACTGGTGGTAGGATATTTTTTCTTGGATGTACTTTTCCTTCTGACTGCTTGACCCTAATACCATTCTCGTTGTGTCACCCCACGAAGAGCCACTATCCAGAAAGGAGGGGCATCATCCACCAAAGATATACATGATCTTTATATTTTGATATATATTTTCTTTTTATTTTAATATACTTTTTATTCTAATATACTTTTAATTTTAATATACTTGGAGTCAAATTACCAGGGGATCCAATTACCATGGGATGATGGGGGTCAAATTTCCAGGGGGGGGGGTAAATTACCAGGGGATCCAATTACCAGGGGATCCAATTACCAGGGGATCCAATTACCAGGGGATCCAATTACCAGGGGAACCAATTACCAGGGGAACCAATTACCAGGGGAACCAATTACCGGAGGGACCAATTTCCAGGGGGTTGGCTCAAATTACCAGGGGATCCAATTACCATAGGGTCAAATTACAGGGAATCTAATTACCATAGAGGAGGGGGGTCAAATTCCCATGTAGGGGGGGGGTGTCGAATTACCATGGGGGGGGAGGTCGAATTACCATGGGGAGTCGAATTACCATGGGGAGTCGAATTACCATGGGGAGTCGAATTACCATGGGGAGTCGAATTACCATGGGGAGTCGAATTACCATGGGGAGTCGAATTACCATGGGGGGTCAAATTACTATGGGGGGTCAAATTACTATGGGGAGTCAAATTACTATGGGGAGTCAAATTACCATGGGGAGTCAAATTACCATGGGGAGTCAAATTACCATGGGGAGTCAAATTACCATGGGGAGTCAAATTACCATGGGGAGTCAAATTACCATGGTGAGTCAAATTACCATGGTGAGTCAAATTACCATGGGGAGTCAAATTACCATGGGGAGTCAAATTACCATGGGGAGTCAAATTACCATGGGGAGTCAAATTACCATGGGGAGTCAAATTACCATGGGGAGTCAAATTACCATGGGGAGTCAAATTACCATGGGGAGTCAAATTACCATGGGGGAGTCGAATTACCATGGGGGAGTCGAATTACCATGGGGGAGTCGAATTACCATGGGGGAGTCGAATTACCATGGGACAGTCGAATTACCATGGGACAGTCGAATTACCATGGGGGAGTCGAATTACCATGGGGGAGTCGAATTACCATGGGACAGTCGAATTACCATGGGGGAGTCGAATTACCATGGGGGAGTCGAATTACCATGGGGGAGTCGAATTACCATGGGGGAGTCGAATTACCATGGGGGAGTCGAATTACCATGGGGGAGTCGAATTACCATGGGGGAGTCGAATTACCATGGGGGAGTCGAATTACCATGGGGGAGTCGAATTACCATGGGGGAGTCGAATAACCATGGGGGAGTCGAATAACCATGGGGGAGTCGAATAACCATGGGGGAGTCGAATAACCATGGGGGAGTCGAATAACCATGGGGGAGTCGAATTACCATGGGGGAGTCGAATTACCATGGGGGAGTCGAATTACCATGGGGGAGTCGAATTACCATGGGGGAGTCGAATTACCATGGGGGAGTCGAATTACCATGGGGGAGTCGAATTACCATGGGGGAGTCGAATTACCATGGGGGAGTCGAATTACCATGGGGGAGTCGAATTACCATGGGGGAGTCGAATTACCATGGGGAGTCGAATTACCATGGGGAGTCGAATTACCATGGGGAGTCGAATTACCATGGGGAGTCGAATTACCATGGGGAGTCGAATTACCGGTAATGGAGGTCAAATTACCATGGTAATGGAGGTCAAATTACCATGGTAATGGAGGTCAAATTACCATGGTAATGGAGGTCAAATTACCATGGAAATGGAGGTCAAATTACCATGGAAATGGAGGTCAAATTACCATGGAAATGGGGGTCAAATTACCATGGAAATGGGGGTCAAATTACCATGGAAATGGGGGTCAAATTACCATGGAAATGGGGGTCAAATTACCATGGAAATGGAGGTCAAATTACCATGGAAATGGAGGTCAAATTACCATGGAAATGGAGGTCAAATTACCATGGAAATGGAGGTCAAATTACCATGGAAATGGAGGTCAAATTACCATGGAAATGGAGGTCAAATTACCATGGAAATGGAGGTCAAATTACCATGGAAATGGAGGTCAAATTACCATGGAAATGGGGGTCAAATTACCATGGAAATGGGGGTCAAATTACCATGGAAATGGGGGTCAAATTACCATGGAAATGGGGGTCAAATTACCATGGAAATGGGGGTCAAATTACCATGGAAATGGGGGTCAAATTACCATGGAAATGGGGGTCAAATTACCATGGAAATGGGGGTTAAAATACCATGGAAATGGGGTTAAAATACCATGGAAATGGGGTCAAATTACTAAGGGGAGGGAGGGAGGAGTCAAATTACTATGGTGGGGAGGGAGGGAGGGGTCAAATTACTATGGTGGGGAGGGAGGGAGGGGTCAAATTACTATGGGGGGGGGTCAAATTACGATGGGGGACAAATCACCACAAGATCAGATTACTGGTCTCGGTGTCCTGTATATGTGTTTTACATGGTGACAGTTTGGTGTTGTGTGTGTATGACTTCTTCCTCCAGTCCCTTGTATTTAATTTCTTTTTGACATCAGTAATACGGCCTTTGTTTCCGACGTTACACCCCTAATAGATTATACCAACACATCATCTCTGTGTATTAGGTTTGCACTAACATAAGTATAACTCTCCACTAGCAACTAATTATGCTATCTAATCAACTATAATAATAGGAACTAATTACTTTTCCTCACAGGCCTCTTACTACTTCCCCCTGAAAACTCTGTGGCGGTCTTTCTTCGCTGCTCTCGTTGCCGCCTTCGTCCTCAGTTCCATCAACCCATTCGGCAATGAGCACTCGGTGCTGTTCTATGTGGAGTACAACAAACCATGGATTTTCATAGAGCTCGTGCCTTTCATCTTCCTAGGCATCATTGGGGTGAGAAAATGCCTTTTCATTGCACTCACTTTGTACTGATAAAGAGTTGAAAACGAATTTATTGTAGTCATAATTTGTTTTTAATGGAAAAACATTGTCTTTTTAAACCAAAAATTGTATTTTTTTAGCACATATAATCAGAATCGTGATTTTTTTAAATTAAATAAGAAAATATATTGTTCTTTCATTATTGTTAATATGCTTTCTTCCTATAAATTACAAGAATATCATAATAATATTAGACCCACTCAAGTTCTCATTTTTTGTGCTGACTTCCTTGCCCCAAAAATTTATCCTTGTAAGAAGGCTTGAGAAAGAATATATTTTTAAAATAATTTTTATCTCTTATGCTAAATATTATCTTTTATCTCTACAGGGTCTGATAGGCATGATGTTCATCAGGGCCAATATTTGGTGGTGTCGTTACCGCAAGAGCAGCAGACTGGGGCAGTTCCCCCGTCTGGAGGTTGCTATTGTGACTTTCCTCACTGCCTTCCTTGCCTTTCCCAACCGCTACACTAGAATGGACACCAGTGCACTCATCTACATGCTCTTCAACCAGTGTGGTGCAGCTAATAACGACCCACTGTGGTGAGAACTAGTAACACTACCACCAGTAGCTAGTTACAGTGTGACAGTTAGGCATGTAACTCCCCTTCAATGCTTGGTTTAAATAACCTCTGATAATCTTTCCACTGAAGCAGTCAGTACTGTCTAGCTAAGATTTAGCTAGTGCCAAATGGAAACATCCAAAGCATCATGAATACCTTAGTTCACTTAAATTATTAAATGTGATATAGATCCTCACCAATAATGGCTAATTCCTCTTCAAAATAGTAACTAATGCCAGGTAGGGTAAATTCGAGTTATCGGTCATGTCCACATTTTCGGACATGTAAAAAAAAAAAATTATTTAGTATCCATTGATTCCTGCATGGATACCAATTGTAAGTAAAATTAAGGTTACTACGGTTTTTTCTGAAAGTTATCCGAATATATGAACCGACCGATACCTCAGAAACTTACCCTACCTGCTAAATATTTATTTTTTTCCCTAATTTGCACTCCTTTTTCCAGTGACTATCAGCGCAACTTCACGAATGTTAACTCAGCCATAGAGACAGCAGCAGCAGGTCCTGGTGTTCTGAATGCCATTTGGCTGCTAGCTCTGGCCCTGATCTTCAAGTGCGTGGTCACTGTCTTCACATTCGGCATCAAGGTGCCGTGTGGTCTCTTCATCCCATCCCTGGCAATGGGGGCAATCATTGGCAGAATAGTGGGTGTGGCTATGGAACAACTAGCATAGTGAGTCAACTCTCAATGAAAAGTGTAGGGTAAGGACAGAGTTAGATGACAGTCCTTCATTTTCTATCTTGTATAGCAATGAGAAAAAGTCTAATAACTAAACTCGATATTTGAATTCGTGTCCATAATACCTGAAGGTTTCATGAACAAGAATTAGAATAAATGGACTATCTGTTATGATTACCTTCATTACCTGTTTTAACTACCATTACCCCCCTCAGTAACTACCCCGACTGGAAGGTGTTTGCGGGAGAGTGCAGTACTGGTGAGAATTGTATCACACCCGGTCTCTATGCTATGGTGGGAGCTGCGGCAGTACTGGGAGGCGTCACTAGGATGACTAGTGAGTTACACAAACTGGAAACAAAAGCACTCTCAATCATAATGATAATATCCATATTTGCTCTATTCTCAACTTTGATCTTACTTTTTATGTTGCTATTGTGTTTATTTTAGCATGTTCTATCCATTGAAATTGTAAGTTTATTTTATTTGCCACATTATTGTCTTCTCTGCTTCGATTGTACGGTTGATTTGAATTTGAATTCTTCAAGTTTGTCAGTTTGATTCTTCAAATATAATTAACTGTGATTATGATCTAGAAACTTTCCTGCTTGTTTCAGGTGTTTATTACTTTCTTAATATTCTTCAAATCACCATATTTTTTCAATCTCTTGCTCAATATTTTCTATTTCCCACTGTACAGTATCCCTGGTGGTGATCATGTTCGAGTTGACTGGTGGTGTTCGTTACATTGTGCCCCTGATGGCAGCAGTGATGGCTAGCAAGTGGGTGGGAGATGCCTTTGGTAGAATGGGAATATACGATGCACACATTCTACTCAATGGGTATCCCTTCCTGGACCCAAAAGAAGAATTCACCCACACAACTCTTGCACAAGATGTTATGCAGCCTAGGTAAGTGTCCGCTAGTTACTAGGTGCCTAGGTAATATTGTAACAGTTAGTTACTAGCTGTATGGTTTATTTTGTAATAGTTATTTATCTACAAAGACCCACCTCATGCTAACCAATCGTTCCTCTTTTTCTCAATAGGAAGAACAGTTCCCTGTACGTGTTGACTCAGGACTCCCTGACTCTAGCAGACGTAGAGCAGTTACTCTCAGAGACTAATCACAACGGTTTCCCTGTGGTTGTGTCACACCAGTCTCAGTACTTAGTGGGTCTGTGCGCTAGGAGAGACCTCGCCCTTGCCATCAGTCAGGCTAAGAAAAACATAGAAGGTGTGTACACCAAAGAACTCTCATTTTAACAATTTCAGTTAGCGGGGTTAAGAGTTATCGGTCGGTTTTAAAAGAAAAAACGATATAATAATAATTTTATATAAATTTTTATTAGTATCCATGATAGCCACCTTAAGTCATCATGGATACCAATTAATTGATAATTATTCTATGTATATATGACTGGAGATGTGAAACAGACAGATAATTCATAACTTACCCTAATTCCTATTCACTTTTTATTTGCTATGTTCTTAAACATAAATATATTTACCTTACAGGTCTCACACGAGAGAGCATAGTTCTCTTCACCCCCAATGTACCCAGCCCCTGGATGGGACCTCCCCCACTCCGTCTCCACCGCATTCTAGACCTGGCTCCCCCCACAATCACTGACCAGACCCCCATGGAGACTGTGGTGGACATGTTCCGCAAATTAGGCCTCAGGCAGACTCTAGTCACGCACAATGGAAGACTGTTAGGAATTATTACAAAGAAAGATGTGCTGCGACATATAAAAGTCATGGCAAATGAAGACCCGAACAGTGTGCTTTTTAACTAGCGCTAGGAGTGAGTGCTTGCTCTTTAACTAGCGCTAGGAGTGAGTGCTTGCTCTTTAACTAGCGCTAGGAGTGAGTGCTTGCTCTTTAACTAGCGCTAGGAGTGAGTGCTTGCTCTTTAACTAGCGCTAGGAGTGAGTGCTTGCTCTTTAACTAGCACTAGGAGTGAGTGCTTGCTCTCTAACTAGCGCTAGGAGTGAGTGCTTGCTCTTTAACTAGCACTAGGAGTGAGTGCTTGCTCTCTAACTAGCGCTAGGAGTGAGTGCTTGCTCTTTAACTAGCGCTAGGAGTGAGTGCTTGCTCTTTAACTAGCGCTAGGAGTGAGTGCTTGCTCTTTAACTAGCACTAGGAGTGAGTGCTTGCTCTCTAACTAGCGCTAGCAGTGAGTGCTTTAAAAATAGGCTTACAAAGAGTGTTCAGTTAAATAGATGAATGTATAAAGACAAGTTTAGGTTGCAATGTTCCATAGGCAAAGATGTTGCTACTCTACTGTGCTTTACCTACCAAATAATATACTCTACTCACTAGCTATGCCTCATATCAGCTGCTGCCTGCAACCATTCACCATTTTCTAGCTACGCTTTTCTATCAAATTCTTAGTTTGTTATTTCACAACGAGTGAAAGTAGAATCTCTTTGTTTTTAAAGACTTTTATCCGTAATTGCATCAGTAGTGTATCTTTAAAACTTTGATACTTTCTAAATCTGAGTATTTAAACTTTACAGTTTTATTTTCTATTTATTTTATTTATTCAAAGTTGCCTATATTATTATTATTATTATTATTTACTATTTCCTTGAAATAAGTTTTTTAACCTTGCCCCGTAATAACGTTATTGTCGTTATTACGGATTTACCTTCCAGTATTTCTGATGTAAAACTGAGGCAGCTACTGTTAATATATTTAGGCAAAGGATATTTCTTACTCTTAACTTTTTCTATTCATTTGAAATGATATCATCATGACTCAGCACAATTTATAAATATCTTGCATGTAGCTATACTCCCCTCATAGTTTTAATT
The DNA here is from genome assembly GCA_947561585.1 of Caprella mutica. Lineage (NCBI taxonomy): Eukaryota > Metazoa > Arthropoda > Malacostraca > Amphipoda > Caprellidae > Caprella > Caprella mutica. Next base: position 37,100 of record CANNZV010002459.1, read on the forward strand.
ACTTTATTTTATCTCTCCAAACTGTTCACATTGTAAATTAATGCAACTTATCGTGGTAGCTAAATCTGCCTTCTGAGATTTGCCTAATGCTTTTATTGGAGTGAATAACTTAAATTCATTGCAACTATCAATATGCATTATTAGTGTACCAGTCAATTGGAATGATTTGAATTAATGTTTTCAAACCTTCTGTTCAATTAGGGTAAGTTACGAATTATTGGACAGTTCTACATTTTCGATTAGTTCTACACATCGAATTGAACAAATTAAAATATCCCGCTGAAACCTTTAGATAAAAAATACTTATGACCGAAAATGCGAAACTGTCTTATAATTCGTAACTTCCCTACATTGTCTCATTAATTATCATGAGATAGCTTATGGCACATACTGTATAGTGCATAGCAGACACGTCACAAAGAGTCACTTCAGAGTAATATGTTTTGGTAATGACCCATTGGCCACTTTACTGTCAGCTGTAGTATGCTCATTGAGTAATCCTGTGTATATATAAACTTTATGTGGTTATGGGCATATTCGTGCAATTGCCTTTTCATCAGATGTCTAATTTGATTGCTTTTCACCACTAGTGGTAGGTATGTCTATTACTAATTGGCTTTTCACCACTAGTGGTAGGTATGTCTATTACTAATTGGCTTTTCACCACTAGTGGTAGGTATGTCTATTACTAATTGGCTTTTCACCACTAGTGGTAGGTATGTCTATTACTAATTGGCTTTTCACCGCTAGTGGTAGGTATGTCTATTACTAATTGGCTTTTCACCACTAGTGGTAGAAATATGTCTTATTACTAATTGCCTTTTCACCACTAGTGGCTGAGATGTCTATTTCTAATTGGCTTTTCACCTCTGGTGGCAGAGGGGTATCTATTATTTATTGCCATGTGTACTTCAAGGTAAATCTGTTACAGATTAATAGCCGCTGTGTATGAACGTTTCTATATATATGCTGAATGTAAATATCTATATTTATGTGTATTTAGTTAATATTTTATAGATATATATTTAATATGAAATAATTTTAGTGATGATTTAATTAGCAGATCTTGATACACGGAATTTTTTATGCTTGTTTTTATTTAAAAGAATGTTAGCAGTTCATTCGAAAAATTCACAGACACTAATCTACATTTTAAAATCAAATTAACAGTTTGATGGATTAAACCTCAATATTTTCTTACATTGTTAATAAATTTCATCTAATGAATTTAAGTTCCTATTCCTGTAATTATTACTCCAGTGTTCTTTTTTCACCCGTTAAACCACCATTGTTAATCTTGAAGTGAACCTACCTATGTGAATACATTGAACATTCGTTGTTGGCGCTTCATTTTCCTCCGAATAATTATGATCTGAATTGGACAGTTCCAGTACTGAAAACATGAAGGCATTAGTTAATGAGGTTTTTCAACTCCTGGTGTGCGCTGCAGAATATTCAAAATACAACTAAGCGATGATGTGTCCAACTGCTTTCTTTCTAACTGTTGAAATAATTTATTCAAGAATACATAAAAGTGAAAAAAATTTAATTTATTTATTTATGTGTTCAAGGCCCAAGAAATTCAACAGGATTTTCTGGGCAACCTATCTAAAATATAAATAAAATGCTATTGCACTTTTATAATAATACAAAAAATAAATGGTAAAATCTAGAATCACATCAACTTCTCCATTGCAGAAAAATATCTCCTATTTAAAAGAAATGGGAAAAACATACAATTTGAAGTTTTTTTGATCTAACATTGTTCAGGAATGTCATTCCATTTAGTCTCAGATAGCTCCAATTACTGACTCAAGAGACTGTTCCAAGGCTTGTATATACTGTCTTGGTATGTTAGGCATTCACATCAGAATCCAAAAGTGACTCGGGCATATCCAGTAAAGGATCGATATTCAGTTAGGTGATTCTTCAATAATGAAGAATAATTTGTTATACTATCACTTGTTAAGTTGTTTATTCAATAATGCTATTACTATGCGCCTAATTTTCACATCGTATATAGTATATACCAATAAAATATGACAAACCGGGTAAAAAATCATGTAACACTCGTAAATCAACAGGATAAACTCGTAGCTTGAATCTGATCGCCAAAATACTATAATCAGGCGACAAAGTGTAAAATTAAAATAACTAACCCTATTTATAAAATCAAATACACAAATCTGTTATCGGTAGTGATGTGACATTGTGCATATTGCATATATGCAGTTCTCTGCATATATTTCAAGAGCATTTAATATGCACTTGTGCATATATGCTAACCGAGAAATATGCACTTCTTGGTCAATTTTTAACATGTAAATGTCTAACCTATGCCGTTTTCTTCTGGGACCTCTGCATAGAAAACAATTTTAACTGTGGACCAAGTATAAATAATCAAACTAATTATTCAAATTTAAAAAGTTTGTAGGTGGAATATTGAATTCAAAAATGTTTTGATTAATTTATATGATGTATAAATTTAGTATATATATGAATTATTTATACTAGTAATAATTGCTGAATAAATGAATTCAATTGTTTTAGAGAGTAATAGTGAGGAGAGGGAAACAGCTGAGAGAGGTGGTGAATGGAAAGTTGTATGAAGATAGAGGGGAGAGGAGGAGATTTTTTCGAGGTTCACCAGCTGACAGATGAATATCTAACAGGCGGAAAGGGGAGAAAGTACTACTCGAAAAACATCAAAACTAATTGCACGTAGGTATATAATTTATTTAAGTAAGTAATTACAAAACGGTTTAAATTAATCAATTAAAGACTTAGTGCCACTGCTTATAGCTGGGAATCCTTTAAAGGAAACCGCTGGTCTAACAAGGTTTATAATTTTCAATTCATGACTAAAGTAATGAACGGAATGTGATATTTGAATGTAGGATGTTTAGAATACTGAATTTGGCTGGAGGAAAAATTTGCTCCTCTTGTTTCTTGTGATGTAGAATGGGTGTTTCCCCAGTACAAAAATACATGAGCAGATAATAGAATGAGATTCATTTCTAAAAACCTGAAATACCATTCAACAATAAAGTGTAATTCCACTGTTTGAAATTGAATGTGTATATTTGAAATTGACTTACTATCAAAGAAGTCTAAATTTAAAACAGCTCAGTTATATTTTGTTTTCAAACGTTAAACATATTGCAGTGAATATAAAACCTTCGATTTATTGTAAGTTCCATTCAAACCTTCAAAGTATTATCAGGGAAAGAATAAACGAGGTCACTTTGAATTTTAGATACACAAACTGTGGAGTTTTCAGTCAAAATTTTGAGATTTGACAATGTTGCATAGGATAAGGTCTGCCTTCTCGTAGTAATGGGAAAAGATACCAACTAGTTACTATTAAGATACCAATTCACGAATTATCTTTGAATATAGAAAGTTGGTGGCATTAAATCACACTGTTTTACAATTAGCTTTACATTTCTATTATAATTAATTATAATTATTGATTTGCGTTCTCCAGTAATAATTAGAGTATTATCACCAGGGCTGGGACAATAATTATGACCTAAAAACTATAGATCCCGAAAATATCATAGACGAAACTAAATGAAATGGTATCAAATACTATATACCGCTGGTGAAGAACCATTCAATACTCTTTAATTCTTTCCGTCTATAATATTTTCGGGATCTATAGTTTTTAGAGCATATTGTCCCAGCCCTGATTATCACTATTTTGTTTTGGTCACTTAATATCAAATAAGTATAAGAATGTTAAAGTCAAATAAATAATTACTAATACTTATTTACCTGAACTCATGGAAGTACTAGTAAGCCTGAACTATAGCAATAGGAAAGTTTGGGACATTTTGGTTGGTGATATTGAAATATCTACATAGGTGGGTGTTCGAATGAAATCAATCTAATATATCATAATTATTCTCGAAACTTGAAACTACCCCCCCCCCCCCCCCTCCTCTGAGAGTATAAACCCAAGCAGTACCATTCATCAACGATTCAACATGTTGCGTAACTCAGTTGAATTATTTAGAATACAGTATAATGTTGCTGAATGTACGAAATTTTAGACATATTAATAACCTAATAGACGTTAGTGGTAACAATGTTAGGTATCAATATAAGTTACACCAATGAGAGGTAAGAGGGGGGACGAGAGGTTTCACAACAACCCCCCCCCCCCTCCATCTCTCACCCATTACCATAGTTTCTATACTATACACATCTAATATAGTTCTGTTTCATATATTTGAACAGAGTTAATATTCATTATTTTATGTATGCTAGATTTATTTATCCCCATTTCAATCACCCCGTGGTGGTGGAAGAAAATATTAGTCTGTGATGATTATTTATTGTATGATATTTGAATACTATTTGAAATTAAAATAGTTCTAGCATATACCTCTTTGATAATAATAGTAAGAGCCCGTGAGGGCATATTCACTTTGCATGTTAACCATTTCGGTCATACATGCTAATAACTCTTTGATCTCGATTACTTTCTGGGGTAGGGTAAGTTACGAATTATCGGACAGTTTTACATCTTTGATATCACAAGAAAAAGTATATAATTAAAGTTAAATAATTTTTATTATATACTTATTTCAATTTTGATCGAAGAATTGGAACCGTCCGATAATTTGTAACTTGTCCAAGTAGGTTACATTCACCATCTATTTATGAAGAAGTTACAAAAAGGATTAGCTAATATATAACAGATTTTATCTAAGTATTCATAACTCTGTAATCATATTAGATTGTTCAACTGTAATTAATTTAAAATCAAATGCTATGGGCAGCACAGTTTACCATTAAAAAAATGAATGGTAATCATATTGAGCCTCTATCACGGCCAGATCTTATAATGTTCCCCTAAATCTAGATGTTACCTATTTCTATTTATATTAATTTCAGTAACTAAAAACTTATCAGAAGTAAGAGGTTTGACATCTGCTTGGAATAGAAGGCTATATCGCTGACGTCAAATGGAAAGGAACTCGAAGAAGCAGTCAGAAAAGAAAATGGTTCAATGATCATTGAACAATGTCACCTACCACCTGTCGGTACAAATGCTCAGAGATGCAGAAAAGCTACTACGTAAATATGCAGTCATTTACTAAGAAATGTGTAGGAAAAAGACACAAGCACCAGTATCTGCATTCACAGACGGAAGATGAAGATGAAAAGGTTGTGGAAAATTAATTCTACATACCAGAAAAATCTAAAACTTCTTAGTTGGAGAGCATAACTCTAGCGCTATTCTCTAAAAATGTATAACTAGTGTTAAAAAAATGATAAGCATGGTAAATATAAAAAAAGATAATCCATATTACAACAGTTCAAAGCCCAAAGACGCCACTTCTGTCTCAAACACTCACCACAGACAATTGAGGATTGAGCCCTGAGGGAAAATATTCATTTATCACCATCAAAAATTTAATTATTGATGAAGGGTAAAAACTTATTTTCTAATGAATAGGATTTAAACTTAGAAACTGGAATTGTTTGACTGATTCAAAAGTATTGTAAATCTAAACTAATACAAAAAATATAAAACTAAATAAATATTTATTATTGATATTGTGCATAGCCTCCTTCTGCCTTAAACCTACACAGAGAAAAAAGTTTACTCATATTTAATGGGTCAACAATTTATGCTTTGAATCAATTTATTAAGTGAGTTGGTTTGACTACACTCATATTTTCATGTGTGTCAAAACAACTATGACGTGTGTGTCACCAAACATTAGTTAATTCAAATCATTTTATGGATTAAATCAACTTACTATGAGAGTTAGAGTTACATTTTGGGAGTTTGAACATATGTTAAAACAACTAGGACATAGTGTGTTAAAGTAACTCACAAAGATTGTCAATTCAATGTATCTGGTGTATTAATTCACTTACTATGAGAGTTGACGCTACTTTTTTAAGTTTAGGTGCGATTTAAATCAACTATGACATTGTGTGTTATATTAACCCACAAAGACTGTTAATCCAGTGTATTCTGCAGTGTATGAATTAACTTACTATGAGAGTTGGCGCTACTTTTTTGTAAGTTTAGGTAAGAGTTAAAACAACTATGACATAGTGTGATAAAGTAACCCACAAAGACTGTTAATCTTATTTATCTGGTGTATAAACTAACTAACTATGAGAGTTAGTGCTACTTTTTTTTAAGTTTAGGTGTGAGTTCAATCAAATGAGTAAGTGGCAACTTATGCTTTCCTCAAAGCTAATTTATTCGCATAAAACTTTTCAGTTCAAATCTTGTTTCAAGTGTGTTACGTGTTGAATGTGAACGCTCCTCAATACCATTTTAGTTCAAGTGCAAACAATAGCGTTATATGCATTAAATAGTATTATCGCTGCCGATCGATTATTAATTATTAATTAATTCCATTAATAAATTGATAAATGTCTGCCTAAATATTCTAAAATATTGGTGATTGATAGTTTGGTGGCTTTATATAGGTAGTTATTTGAAGAGCTGATTATCAGTATATAACTTTTATAATAATAAATTTTGATTACTGCCTTCCAGTTTGTAAACTGATATCCAAACTAATTTTCCTAGATTATTATTATAGGTTATTATAGGCAGTTACTGCGCTGTCCTCAGAATAGGGTAAGTTCCAAATTATCAGGCGATTTCAAATTTTCGGTCAAGTATGAAATATAGTATATAGCTACCTAATAGCTAATTAAAATAAAAGTTAATTTAATATAGTTTTCCTTACGCGACCGAAAATGTGGAGCCGTCCGATATTTCGGAACTTATCCTAGTATCTTAAGTAAAGTGGTCTGATCATCTATATATTTTAAAACTAGTTGGTGTACCTATAGGTAGGGTTACACAGCCAAATTCGGTTCTTTAATTTCTAATTGTGACCCATATTAAGAGAGTCTCAAAATCATTCTGAAATTAGTTTAGCTATAAATATACTGAATTGTTGGGGTGTAGGTCATAAGCCCCCCCGGTCAAGAGCCCCCCCCGGTCATAAGCCCCCCCGGTCAAGAGCTCCCCCGGTAATGAGCCCCCCTAGGTCATAAGCCCCCCCGGTCAAGAGCCCCCCCGGTCATGAGCTCCCCCGGTCACGAGCCCCCCTGTTTTTAAATCCTTATTTACCTATATTATTTAATTCTTATTGACACTTTTGTAGTTCATTACTGATTAGACATAAAATATATGTATATCGGGGGGTGTGCTGCCCCCCGAACCCATCTGCCAGGTCATTAAACAATCATGAAGTGTGCAGTACAACAAACTAGCGGATACAACAAACTACATTAGCAACTCTCAGTTATTTCTATCTAAGTAGTTCTTCATTTGTTTAACTAGGTAAATAAGGATTAAATAAACAAGGAGGGGGGCTCGTGACCGGGGGGGCTTATGACCTAGGGGGGCTCGTGACCGGGGGGGCTCGTGACCGGGGGGGCTCGTGACCGGGGGGGCTCATGACCGGGGGAGCTCTTGACTGGGGGGGGGGGGCTCTTGACCGTACCCCGAATTGTTGAACATCATAATTTAAGCTCAATTTATGATAGGTTCTATTCATTTCACGAGTGCCTTGAAGTCATGATGGTTATTAATATTTCTGAGATAAGAGACCGCAGTTAGTTAAAGTGCCGCATATTACCTACTTGACCCTAGTTTTCTATGACTGGGAGAACTCCATCCAGGGAGATAGTCGGAGGAGAACACCGTCCAGGGATTTAGCAGGGTGAGAACACTCCAACCAGAGGTGAGCCTCTACATTATGAGTGTATAATGAACAAAATTATGAGGATTAGCAAGGAAAATCCATTGCATTTATTAGAGCTAAATTTATACTGCATCTGAAGATTTATAATTAGTTTAACATTTTATATAAATAATTTACCTATATGAAAGAATTCTCAGTTAATAATTCTTTTCATTTCTTTATTAATATATGGTTTTCTATATTTTCTGAATCTACTTTCAGATCTTGATGAAGAATTGATGAAGTAGATCAACGTCATCAACTATCGGAATCCTCTTCAATTCCTTTGAATGGTCCAGGAACAATTATGCTAGGTCAAAGTAAGTATTTGAAAATATTAGATGATTTTTAAATATGTATTTGCAATATGATTAGCTCTTACTTTTTCATATGCTTTTAGGGATTCCAGACATGAAAAGAAAAGCGAAGCTGTCGCTATCTCATCACAAAAGGAAAAAGAGTAGGTGATGTTATTGATAATGTATATGAACGATACTGTGAATTTCTATTCAATATATATTAATATACGAATCTCTTATTTCAGGAATTGGCAACCTATAGTCGTGGAAGAAAGTGACGAGAATTCAAAATAATAAATCTAAAACTTAAATGTTTATATTTCGTTTTCAATTTGACCTTGGTAATTCTATTAGCATATTTCAATATCAGTGCCTATGAGTAAGATGAATTGCACTAAAATATAGTTTAGAAGATAAAGGCTTTATCATTAATTTATTATTCATTAAGTTATAGTACAATTGCAGCATATCAAAGATTTATCAACTTTTGTAATCTAGCCTGGTTAATTAATTACGTAAAGTTATTTATGTCATCTAACTACTTATTTATAAACTGACCTGATAAGATTTCTTATTCAATCTAATCTATTAATTTACAACTGATAACCATATATCAATTCATCGGATCGAAAACATTTCAAAAAGCAAGGATAGGTCTAGGACTCTAGGTGATCAATTATTTTTTAAAATTAAAATAGTATGCATATCACAGAAGCAAAAGTAGAAAATAAATGTGAACATGTTAGATTTGTTCCTAGAAAATAAATAGTCTAATCTAATTGATACCGGGACCTAACTCGAGATTATAATTTAATAGAGTAAATATAGTGACTGAAAAAGTCTTGTAAAAAGTCTGGCTACTGCTAACCGGACCGATTTTTCAACCTACACTATAAACTTAGTTTCCAAGTAGTTGATATAACCAACACGAGATGATGATATAACCTACACGAGTAGTTCATTAACCTAACCGAGTAGTTGATATAACCTACACGAGTAGTTGATATCACCTATACGAGTAGTTAATGTAACATACACGAGTAGTTGGTATAACCTACACGAGTAGTTGGTATAACCTACACGAGTAGTTAGTATAACCTATACGAGTAGTTGGTATAACCTACACAAGCAGTTGGTATAACCTACACGATTAGTTGATATAACCAACACGAGTAGTTGATATAACCTAACCGAGTAGTTGATATAACCTACATGAGTAGTTGATATCACCTATACGAGTAGTTAATGTAACCTACACGAGTAGTTGGTATAACCTACACGAGTAGTTGGTATAACCTACACAAGCAGTTGGTATAACCTACACGAGTAGTTGGTATAACACATAGGAGTGATTGGAGAAACATACACAAGTAGTTGATGTAACCTTGTTCCGTAGTTGTTTTAACCATTACATATAATTGGTTCAACCATCACGAGCAGTTTTGACTATCACAGGTAGTTGTTGTGACCATCGGGAATTAAAAATAATCAACTCACATATGTGTTGTTTTAACCAACGTCAATTTAACTCATATTAAATAGTACCTGCAACTCACCACGTAGGTAGGCGCACAGATAAACCATAAAATTTAGTCAAAACAAATCAAATATGATTTGATTCAACTAATCCTTTCTCTGTGTGTAGATCACGCCACCCGAACTTTTTTTTTTTGGGTGTTAATTGAGGGCATGAGGGGTACAGTCATGAGAGCCCCATCCCCCCGACTGAAACCGCCCCTGTCACGAGCCCCCCTTTGTTTTAATCCTTAATAACCTAGTTAAGGTGAGTGTCTCACTTTTTTACTTTTTTTTTGTATGTCTGTAAGTCAAAAATTGAAGGTGCAGTAGGCTTTAGAAGTTGAAAAATGAAATGTGTTCAGAGCGGCCAATTTTCGATTTTTTTTTATTCCCATTTTTTTATATAAAAGCAGTACTATATTGATTACATGAATAATACTAGAATCAAAGAAATACTATTTCATAACATACCTTAGTTATTTTTGCTTCACCCATCTCCTCCCCCCTCCTTTCCCCTCTCTCCCAGCTCCTCCCCCTCATTTCCCCTCTCCCCCAGCTCATTCCCCCTCCCCTTTTGAGGCACTTTCAGGCAACTTTCATAACTAATTTTTTTACACATGATTTGGGACATTTTAAGGTGTCTTCTTATGCAAAAAATTTTTTGGAAAATTATTTCAAATTGCGATGAGACACTTCCCTTAAACAAATGAAGAGCTACTTTGATAGAAATAACTGAGAGTAGCTAACGTAGTTTGTTGTGTCCGCTAGTTTGTTGAACTGCACACTTCATGATTTTTTAATTACCTGGCAGGGGGCACGCCCTCCGATATACATGTATTTTATGTTAAATCAGTAATAAACTACAAAAGTGTCGGACTACTGGGGTGTCGGACTATTGGGGCGTCTGGCCAATTTGTCATCGGACTAATGGGTCGTTGGACTAATGAACAGTAATCTTGTTTTCTTTAGGTATTTTAGGAATCCTTATTTACCTAGTTAAACTAATGAAGAGCTACTTAGATAGAATTAACTGAGAGTATCCCTATCTAGGTAGCTCCTCTCAGTTATCTCTATCTAGGTAGCTACTCTCAGTTATCTCTATCTAGGTAGCAACTCTCAGTTTTACCTATCTAGATAGCTACTCTCAGTTTTACCTTCTTAGGTAGCTACTCTCAGTTTTACCTATCTAGGTAGCTACTCTCAGTTTTACCTATCTAGGTAGCTACTCTCAGTTTAACCTTCTTAGGTAGCTACTCTCAGTTATACCTATCTAAGTAGCTATTCATTTGTTTAACTAGGTAAATAAGGATTAAAAAAACAGGATGGAGGGGGGGGGGGGGGCTCGTGACCAGGGGGGGGGGATTATGACTATGACCAGGGAGGGGGGGGGCTTAAGTCTGGGAGGGGGGTCTTTTGACCTACACCCATTCCTTGAGCGGTGAAAAAATTCATCACCGCTCGTTACCGTTCACAGAAGTTGGTTGCCGTTAAAACAACGTCATATACGCTCGGTCACCGCTTATGTTCCGACGGTTTTGAGCTTTTCAAAATGTTGGAAGCGTTGAGGAACGGTAGTTTTTCTCTTTACAAAGTTCACTACCTCTATAACACCACCCAGCCAAGTTTTGCACCATTAGACGCAAGTTCGTGGACGCTCTATTCCACTAGGCCAATACAGAAATCTTGAACGGTGCTTCACCAGCGTTGCCCGAATGGTGATTAAACGTTGACAAGCTTTGGCAGAGCGTTGTTATTTTTTTACGAGTTTGTGTGTTGAAATTATATATCAAAATATGAAATACGGGTGGTGCCATAGCGGTGCAACACTGAAGCCGTCGTTGCTATAGAGTTGGCTTAACGGTAGGAAGAGGCAACGAGCGTTGGTTTGGCAGTATGGAGCTATGCGACCTCTATACCAACGTCAAACCAAAGTTCATCACCGCAGTGAATCACTGCTTTATTTTCTGAGACCGTTTCAGAAAATTCGTGTCCGTGATTCAAACATTTTCAACTACCTTATCAAAGCTTATCCAACATTTAATCACTTCCCGGGCAATGCTGGCGAAGCAGCGGTGGTTCAGCATTTAGGATTTACATATTTGCGTCTATAACGGTCCCAAAATTTGTCTGGCTTTTGTTGCGGTGGGGAACTTTGCGGAGCGGAAAGCTACTGCTTCTCAACGCTCGTAATATTTTGTGCTGTTCAAAACTTTCGGATCGGTAAGAGTGGACATAAACGGTGTTCAAGCGTATGCGGCGTTGCCTGAACGGGGGCCAACTTCTGGTGAGCGTTAACAATTTTTTGTCCTCGCTTCAGGAACGCTCTAGCAAAATTCCTCCGGTGTGTCAGGCCTTCAAATGATGAGCCTCAACTATCGATTTATATCAAAAATCTATCAGAATTTCTGATCGATTTCATCCACTCAGCTCTGTACTCAAAAGCAGTTTACCGCTATACCAACTTTAAACCCCCGCCAAGTCAACGTCCACACTCGTAGAACAACGCTCGCGTTACCATGATTGGTTCTCCCTTGTGTGCGCGGTAACGAACGTTGTCGAAATTTCGTTTATTTTCCCCTCCGTTCAAAGAACGATCCAACAAGGTTTTGACGGTATGATCAAGGCTTTAGATATCCTTCTCTATATATACATCGAAACAAGCCTTACTTTAAATAAATGAGAAAATTAGCAATTCCTCTTGCTATACCAAATACTGGAATCATTTTGTTCCAGAGATTTAGATATTTTCTATTTGTTTAAGATCAGCAATTAGTATTGTTAATCAGCCCCCATCGGAAGTCTCATGAAGGTTTTGGCAGCTGCTGCATGCTCTCTAATGAGGAGTGCATTATTATGCACTCAAGTATTAAAATAAAAGATCAACAGAAAAATAATGGGAAAGAAACAACTGTCGAGGCCAATGGCTCATCCATAATTAGTTTGGGTGACTAAATATCATTACATGACCAACAAGATGACGTTCACTCGTAGAGCGCAAACCTTCGCCGCCACATATAACCTTGACCAAGACCATCCAATAATTTGACTTGAGTTAGAAAGGAACTTAACCTTTTCCCGTTCACTCCCAAAATCTGATCAAATGGTTCCTGGTTATTGACCAATAAATGGTCAATACCAAATTTCAGGAAATTGGTTAAATACGGTTTGAGTTATAAATGACCTTGACCTTCAACCCGATCTCTCCCAAAATCTATTGAAACTTAATTCATGGTACAGGATATAGGGAGGACTACAATTTGAGCAAATTCAACAGAAATCTAGTTCATGGAATTTTTTTTATCAATTGAAATTATTAAATGACAAAAAAAGAGGTAAAAAAATAAGAAAAGTTATATTTGTTAATTTTTCAGAAAAAAAAATCTATAACTATTCAAAATAGTTTCATTTTAATTTCTTTTACTATGCAAAATTGAAGACTCCATGAAAGCTATCTTGAAAAGAGAGGTGGAAGACTGTGATGGAAATGTAGATACGTTCTCTAGGTTCTAATCAACAGCAATCAAATTAAAGTATTTATCAATAGCCTCTTCTCCTTCCTACAGCCCGTATTACACTGTGGCTCTCGCCATGGCGGTGTTGACTCTCTCTACAGATATGGCGCTCACCGTTTTCAAATTTGCTATTAAGCCCGTATTACACTGTGGCGCTCGCCATGGCGCTGTTGTCTCTCTCTACAGATATGGCGCTTAACATTCTCAAAATTGCTATTACACTAGACGAGTCGATATGGCGGTGATCGTGCATTGAAATTTAGGGAAAATTGAAAAATTTACTATGAAATGAATCGTACCAATAAAATTCGATGTCATCACGAATATATATTCAGTTAATCATCTTTTTGATAGTTTTGTGAAGCAATGCCATGCGTATATATTAAAAAGTTTAATTCCATTGATTGTATGGCAACACTAGACACTACACAGAAGCGTTCATTCCTTTTTTGTATCGCGCAGTAGCCGTACAAAGTCTTAAATAACTTTTAAAATGAAACAAAATACTTTTTCCACTACTTCAATTCTCTTTAGCAGGCTTCAGTGACAATTTCATCACCTCTAAAACGGTGGCGGTGTTGGTTCTATCGCGCAGTGAGCGATCACAATTTCGTGGTGCTCGCCAAGACATTTTTCACTATTTTAGAGAAAAGGGGCGGAGTTAGAGAGAAAAATAACAAAACTGTGGCGACCGCCATAGCGCGCGCCACAGTGTAATACGGGCTTAACACTAGACGAGTCGATATGGCACTGATCGTGCATTGGAATTTAGGGAAAATTGAAAAATTTACTATGAAATGAATCGTAGCATTAAAATTCGATGTCATCACGAATATATATATAGTTAATTATCTTTTTGATAGTTGGTGAAGCAATTCCATGCCTATATATTAAAAAGTTTAATTCTATTCATTGTATGGCCTGGTTATTTCTTATGCAGATTCTACAATGAATCACGCAGTAGCCATACAAAGTCTTCAATAAGTTTTAAAATGAAACAAAATACTTTTTCCACTACTTTAAATTTCTTTAGCAGGCTTCAGTGACAATCTCATGACCTCTAAAACGGTGACGGTGTTCGTTCTATCGCGTTCGTTCTATCCAATCACAAATTCGTGGCGCTCGCCATGAAATTGTTTGCTATTTAGGGAAAAAAGGGGCGGAGATAGAGAGAAAAATATCAAAACTGTGGCGACCGCCACAGTGTAATACAGGCCAGTAACACGTTAAAATATTAATATTGCCAACAATACTTCCAGTTTTTGAAGATGGTGCTATAGGGATATAGAGTTCAATACAAGGTTTTAGACATAGCTTACAAGTTTAACTATTACACAGTTCATGCAAATGGATGTGTTATTAAAGCCCGTATTACACTGTGGCGCTCGCTATGGCGCTGTTGTCTCTCTCTACAGATATGGCGCTCACCATTCTCAAAATTGCTATTACACTAGACGAGTCGATAAGGCGGTGATCGTGCATTGAAATTTAGGGAAAATTGAAAAATTTACTATGAAATGAATCTTAACAATAAAATTCGGTGTCATCACGAATATACATTCAGTTAATCATCTTTTTGATAGTTGTGTGAAGCAATTCCATGCGTATATATTAAAAAGTTTAATTCCATTGATTGTATGGCAACACTGGACACTACACAGAAGCGTTCATTCTTTTTTTGTATCGCTCAGTAGCCATACAAAGCCTTAAATAACTTTTAAAATGAAACAAAGTACTTTTTCCACTACTCCAAATCTCTTTAGCAGGCTTCAGTGCCAATTTCATCACCTCTAAAACGGTGGCGGTGTTGTTTCTATCGCGCAGTGAGCGATCACAATTTCGTGGTGCTCGCCAAGACATTTTTCGCTATAAGAGAGAAAAGGGGCGGAGTTAGAGAGAAAAATATCAAAATTGTGGCGACCGCCATAGCGAGCGCCACAGTGTAATACGGGCTTAAGCAATGAATATGTAAGCTAATTTTAGGAGTTAAGCCCGTATTACACTGTGGCGCTCGCCATAGCGGTGTTGTCTCTCTCTACAGATATGGCGCTCACCATTCTCAAAATTGCTATTACACTAGACGAGCCGATATGGCGATGATCGTGCATTAAAATTTAGGGAAATTTGAAAAATTTACTATGATTGGAATCGTAGCACTGAAATTCGATGTCATCACAAATATATATTAAGTTAATTATCTTTTTGATAGTTGTGTGAAGCAATTCCATGCCAACATAGTATTATTTTTTTAAATTCTATTGATTGTATGGCAACACTGTACACTCTACACAGAAGCGTTAATTCTTTTTTATACAAAACCTGGTTATTTCTTATGCAGATCACGCAGTAGCCTTTCAAATTCTTAAATAACTTGTAATATGAAAAAAATACATATTTTCTACAACTTTAAATCTCTTTCGTAAGCTTCAGTGACAATTTCATCACCTCTAAAACGGTGGCGGTTTTCGTTCTATCGCGCAGTGAGCGATCACAATTTCATGGCGCTCGCCATGGAATCATTCGCTATTAGAGAGAAAAGGGGCGGAGTTAGAGAGAAAAATAACAAAACTGTGGCGACCGCCTGGCGAGCACTACAGTGTAATACGGGCTTTAGTTTTTACCCTTCCAAAATAATATATCAAATTATTCTTCATACTCTCTTAGATACGACTGTTGCAAATAATAATTCAATGATGGTAGTTTTGATCTTACTACTAACTGATAGTATGGAACGGCTAGCTATTCTGTCAATAATTTAGTGCATCAAAAAATTCGATTGATATTATATCAAATGATGCCAAACAGTTTTTCGTGTTGTGCTACGCAATGTAGTTATTATTTGAAATATGTGGGTAAACCGCTATTACAAAATTGTTAAATAACTGTTCCTGTAGTTATTCCCACTTGAAAAAATTAAGAGAAATACACGACAAGCATTATAGTTTAGCGCAATAGTCGAAGACCTGATAGTTCAAATAATCTTTAATCGAAATGTAAAATTTTTATTAGTACGAGTTTGACTCGCGTTATATTTCAATATTTAAAAATAATTCACTAATTGGTCTTAAATAGTCATAAACTTTTTACTGATTGGCATCTTTCCCATTACTACGAGAAGGCAGACCTTATCCTATGCAACGTGTCAAATCTCAAAATTTTGACTGAAAGCTCCACGGTTTGTGTATCTAAAATTCAAAGTGACTTCGTTTATTCTTTCCCTGATAATACAATAACATTCAAAACATAACTAATTAGTAATTACATATTAACTTTATTATAAATTCCGTAATTAACATTGGGCATATAATATGCACACTATATTGAATACTTTTTGGCATATAAAATGCATATTTCCAATATGCATTTTGGTCCAGCATATATGCACATTGACATTTGCATATTATATGCAGAAATAGGCATATAATACGCAGCATATTGCGTCAAAAATTATGCATATTTTATGCTGCATATTGTCACATCCCTAGTTATCGGTAGATTAGTAATATTTTCTTTTAATGAACTTGCATTTTCTTTTAAAGGGTGTGGGCACCGGTGCCATTTCAGGCTAGAAATAGTACTCAGTGCCACACTTGCCCACCTCTGCTATACTTGATACCTATGCTTTAAGAAGAGAATTTCACCTGCCAATCAGTCACCCCAGAGCACCCAGCTTCTCTCTGTCGCCCAGAGTATAGAGTTTGAACGTGGTGCCCCCATATCCTTACATGTAGAGACGCGACCAATGAAGAGACAATATATCACTATATACATGCAGACAGTTCATAAAACACATTTTGACGGAGGAGAGAGGGGGGGGGTGTTATCTCTGAAGAGGTTCAGACGATATCTTCTTCAATAAAATTAATAAATAATAGTAGACTGACATCAGTATATACACTTTACAAATTAGTTGTAAGATGTCATCTTAGCACGATGGCACGGGCACTTCCATATCGTCATTGGCAACATCTCAACTATTTGATCAACTTCTGTCTGGATCGTCCTCTCAGACCGCCAGTCAACAGAAACGTGCCCGCCATGCGAAACTAAACTAGTCTATTAAATGCGTTTGTAACAAACAACTAAGTGTACACTGTTTAGTGACTATTTGATATTTTAACTAGCTACTTTAAATGTTTTGCTCCACTTATAGAAAAATATACTAGAAATAAGAAACAAGGGTCAAGTTGTTTCTTCGTAGATTCCCTTTTCAGCGGTTCCGTCCCCAGTTCACTTTTTCAGGCTTATACCTCTGCCATTACAAGAAAACATTTCACTTTTATTACATATCTTTCAACAGTTATCTCTATCACTTAGCTTAATTTCTTAATGAAAGATACTTATCACTAGAGTTTATCTTAGTTTCTTAGCACGTAATCACTAGCACCTTAGTACTTAATTTTACACCAACACCTTCACTCCATAACACCATCCGCAACCACAGCCTCCTCTCTCTCCATTAGTCTCCACATCTTGCAGAGCACCCTCCTTCTTTCTCTCCCTCCAACATCTCCAAACACGAATCCTCCAACAACCTCTTCCACATCCTCACTTCTCGGTCTCTGTAGTGCAGCTGCCTCGTTCCCTATCTCCTCCAGCGTGCACGGACATTTCGTCCACGAAATGCTTTATTTTGTATTATATTTATATTGTGTCTTTGCCTAATTCTTATTGTAATCTTGTTCTCCTGCTCCTACTGGCCGGCAACAGTAAAATAATATAACTGAAATTTTTTTAATGATATACAGGCAGGCCTCGCTTTTATTATTCCATTGTCTTATAAATTCTGTAATAATAGCGAGGCATGTCTCGAAGTTATTAGAGTATATAAACAGTGAACATAATAACAATAACTACAATAAACATCAATATTGTTACTCAGATTAGGTTATTAGAAGCAATATGTTGGAACAGAAATTACTTTTTTATAACACATTGTTTTAACAGTGATTGAATAAAATTCATTTACGATACAAGTATATAATATTACTACTTAACAAGTGATTGATAATGAATTTATGTTATAAAAGAATTGGGTGGATATTGGTACTTTCGAGTTTTGCCTTTAATTTTTAAACGTAAAAACGTCCATGCTATTGTACTGTTCAATATTTTCGGACTCATAATAAAACCATATATAATCATTATTATTTACCTCTATTGTAATTATTTCATTTCACCCTGTTATTTCAGTTCCATATTTTGGATACTCATAACTCATTAAATATTTATGCAAAATATTAAAGGAGATATATAACTTAAAGATACAGTCAAACCGTTTATCATGTCTAATTTCATACCTAATCGAAGGGTAAACATTTTTTTGTATTCATATGAAATGGTTCGGAATAAATCACTATTCCTAATAATACATGCCTATTAATGTAATAGTGAAAATCATTGTGAAATATATCCAATATACACTTTAAAATACAAAATTAAGCAATTCGTGGACGAAATGTCCGTTAGACGAAATGTCCATGGACGAATTGTCCGTGGACGAAATGTCCTGGACCCCTCCTCCAGCCCTCTACATTCCAGAAAAAAGTGCTCATCATCATCTCTCTCCGTTCCACACACTCCCCTCACCTCATCTCCTGCATCCCAACTTCAAACTTCTTTGTCCTCGCTCCAAACCACACTCTAGACAGACTATACCCTATACCTCCCTCATGATCTTCTTCTTTCATTTCCTTCTTAAACCTCTAGTAGACTCTCAAACTGCTCTTTTTTTCCATCTCCTCCATGCTCCACCCACTCCTGAAGTACAAGTCTCATGCATACATTCCTGCAGTACAAAAAAGTTGTCCGCTATCATGCATCCAGCTGTAAACCCCACATGCTCATCTCTCCTCATTCCAATCCTACCATTCTGTTCTTCAATCTTAGCCCTCAATATTGCCATCAACATTTTATAGGATATGTCCGTCATTGCAATCGGTCTGAGGTACGCCACCGTTGACTTTCTCTTCCTCTTTATCATTACTGTCTTCGATCTCTTACAGCTCTCCGGTATCTCCCCTGTCTCTAGCAGAACATCATCATCAGTTGTAGTCGGATTCGCTTTTTCTGCGGCTCCAGCTCATCATCCTACTCTGCCTCATCCAATCCTGCTCTCTCCATTCTTGCTCCCTCCATTCTTGCTCTCTCCATTCTCGCTCTCTCCATTTTCGCTCTCCATTCTTGCTCTCCTCCTACACATACTCACCAAAACAGTGATCTTCCTCTGCCTCTCCTCTCCTCCGAACAGAAACACCTTCATGACTTCCTCCTCTCTCTCCACCCTTGGTCTCTGCAGCTCAACCGCCTCCACCCTCAAGGACTTTAATAGGCTACTCAGTGCTGTTAATTCCAAGGTCAACAGAGGTATCGTTGTGGCGCTTTTGCCTAGGAGGAAAGCCACTAATGAGCATTATGGAAGAGCTAAGGCGATAAATGGTCGACTGAGTAACCTATGTCGGACCTACAGCCTCAAGTATGTTGATCTCTTGCATCTCTTTTTCGGAAGAGATGATCTCTACTGGAAGGACGAGATACACTTCAGTGGTCGAGGCAGCAATTTATTTGCCGAACAGCTGGCTGTGAAGCTGTTCAAGCCTCACAAACCACTGAAGGAGGACCTTAATCATAAGAAGAGAAAGAGAGAACGCGGCAGGAGAGCGGCGAAGACAAATGCAGCACAGCCTCGACAGGAGGAACTGCAAGCAGAAACGGCTCCTTCAACCTCTACAGCTGGCACTGGAGATGGCCCCACTTTTAGGTGTGAGGAATATTTGCCAGGTAACGCCAAAAGAGCGCACAGCCAGACAGTAAGCCCTGAGGGCGTTTTGAAGAAACGATCCAGGCAATCTGACCCCTCTTTCCCAGATTCCCCTGACTCTACCCCAGATTCCCTTGACCCAACCCCAGATCCCCCTGACCCCACCCAGATCTCCCTGACACCACCTCAGATCCCCCAGATACCCCTGAACCCACCCCACATCCCCATAAGCCCACCCCAAATCCCCATGATCCCACCCCACATCCCCATGACCCCACCCCAAATCCTCATCACCCCACCCCACATCCCCATGACCCCACCCCACATCCCCATCACCCCACCCCACCCCACATCCCCATCACCCCACACCACATTTCCATGACCCCACCCCAGATCCCCCTAAGCTGACACCAGACCCTGATGACTCTGACGACGGCTCAGGTTATGAAGACTGCGCCGATGAAAACCAGAGAAACGGGTTAGGACTTGGAGGTCGGTGAGAGACCCCCGAATGATACTCTTCAATGCTCGGTCTATCAGGAACAAGCTGCATGAGTTTAGGTGTATGGTGGCTGTTGAATGTCTCGACGTCATCTGCATCACTGAGACCTGGCTGGACACTGAAAGACGAGATTTTGAGGGAGAGTATCACCTGCCCGGGTATAAGATGTTCCACAGGGATCGTGGCTACAGAGAAGGTGGAGGAGTGATGATCTATGTTCGCTTTCACATTGACACGGCCCTCATACCCATCGACTCACCGTATGAGTTACTAGGGATAGAGGTCCGAGCGGAAGTCGCACTCCACCTTTACCTGCTCTACAGACCACCCCACCAGACGAGAGACCACGACCGAGATGTCTATGCTGCTCTCACTGACCTTCTCCACAAACGGCCATTATGTTGGGAGATTTCAACTGCAGAGTGGATTGGAGCACAAGAGTCTCGGATGGAGAGGGAGGTAGGTTGATCGAATTTTCGAACCACAACTTCCTCACCCAGATGGTAAGAACTCCATTGGAAAAAGTAGATGAAAAATACAACTGACTACAACTGGCTTTCGAAGGAATAAATCACGGTACAATTTTAATACTATCATATATTTTTAACTAAATTACACAAAAAAATACCTACATTCAATTACAAAAACCTATTGAGAGTGTTCTTTAGAATTATAAATGTGAAAATGCCGTAAAGTTCCCCGAATAAAGAAATGGGAATCTGTGGTCGCCCCACTCTTTGACCGGTTGCTTCTCCTCAATTTGAATCTAGAAATAAATCAGAAATAGAAAATAGAAAATGAAAAATTACATAGAAAAATAGTCACCATTCACTCCTAAAATCTTGTGGAAAGTATTAATTCATATAATGGTTCACCTAGCTAGTAATGAGAGTATAAGACGGCATAATACAGGTAAGTACTACTCTCGACCATGAGTAGCTCACCTATGGTTTATAAATGCGTCTGACAAAGTGTTCGAAGACTATGCTCAACCCAAGGCTTCCCCTCCGTTCTAGTGGACACCAAGTATGGCTGGAACTTCCGTTAGGATACACGAGCAGATAGGGGTACCTGTACTGAATTAATAGCCTATCAACAAAACACTGAAAATGGATAAATGAACGTTTAAATAACACCTATATTGTATTGGTTATCTATGAACAATTTAGGTTATAGTTCGTGATAATTGTCCAGAGTCTTGATATATAGTTTAGTCCCCGTGAAGAATGGCGATACGGGAACTCAGCACCAGCAACAGTGACTGTGGGAAATAAATGATTTTAAGAGATTTATAATATTAAAATTGTAGAAATAGAAGATTAGGTTAAATTTATGGACTGTAAAAATTAGTAGCATTTTTAACAGAGACAGAATTTAATAATAGAATTTAACAAAAGAATTTAATAGAATTTAACAATAGAATTTAATAGAATTTTAACAATAGAATTTAATAGAATTTTAACAATAGAATTTAATAGAATTTTAACAATAGAATTTAATAGAATTTTAACAATAGAAATTTAATAGAACTTAACGATAGAAATTTAATAGAACTTAACGATAGAAATTTAATAGAACTTAACGATAGAAATTTAATAGAGTTTAACGATAGAAATTTAATAGAATTCAACGATAGAAATTTAATAGAATTCAACGATAGAAATTTAATAGAATTCAACGATAGAAATTTAATAGAATTTTAGGAGTGAAGAATCGGTAGTTTCATAGTTAGGATTTTTTAGAAATAACAAATTGAAAACATAGAAAGTAGGATATATATAAAATGAGCCACCTAGTTGCCTTTATTTTTAATTTGGAACATAGTCTTATTATCTTATTATGAATGGAAATATATATATACGCAAACATAATTAATTAGAGATTCAAAACCAAATTGTGCGCCATGCGAATTAGTCTTACCTAAATCTCTAACAGATAAATCATGCCATAGCCGTCCTCCAGTCCATTGTGTCCCTTTCAGTGCCAGGTGTCCGGTTATTTAACGCCAGGTAACATGCCTCAACCGGCAACCGAGATGGCCTTCCTGTCTCCTTTAGCCCAACATATTTTAGCTAGTCTTCGAGACACGGATGTTGAGGAAGTTGTTTTTGTTGTTGTTAGTAAGGGATTGTGGAGGTAACTGACCTGTGTCAGCATCAGCTGCTTGAGGTTACTTTAGTCTGGTGGGAAAACCTCAGAACAAAGGTTAAATTTTAGAGCTAACTCGCTGCGCGTTCAATTTGGTTTGAATTTAGACAATAAGTAAAAGCGCAACGAGGTAGCTCATATATGTGGCATAATGAATGGATTAAGAAATTAAAATAGTTAGAATTTATAAATGTAAAGGGAATATTTAATTAATGACATAAACTATTAAAACTTCAAAATATAATATATACACGCAACATATAATAAACAAACCAGATTAGAACAATAATTAAACAATAAACATATATACATAGATGTGTATTTATGTACAGTACCTCCTGACTTCCACCGAAATGTGTGCTCACACTGTGACAGATGGACTTATCACCTTGCTCTAAGATGGCAGAATCTGATCTGCTGGTATAAGCTTGTAGAATGATGAGTTTGACTCTTGTGGAATGGAGAAGTGTTGCCAACTATATCTATTTAGAGTGACTAACAGAAATCTCGTTTGTGAGTAATTTTAACTAAAAAGAACACTCTTCTTTCCACAAGATTTGAGAAATAGTGACTTCACAATTTATTAAAATTAATGAAAAACGCAGTTAAGTTTTTCAATACTCTCACTAGATGCGAAAATGCACTGGACCTCATATTCACTACCGACAAAGATCTGGTTTCTCAGGTCTCGGTTGGTGAATGTCTGGGTACCAGTGACCATAATGCCGTTTCTTTTAGAGTGGGAGTCAAAGTGGAACAAGAGAAGATCTCTCATAGAAATATGCTGAATCTGAGAAGAGCTGAATACGACAGTTTCACTCGTGATCTGCAGACATTACGTCCTCAACTTCCAGCTTCACCTGATCAGATGTGGCGGGGCTTTAAGGCAAACTACATCTCGATCCAGGACCGATGCATACCTAGGAAAAGGGTAGGTGGTTCCATAACGAGCTTGGCAGAGAGATAAAGAGAAGTGTCGTGGGGACTATGAAAACAAAATAACGATGCACTGTTATATATTCTCAATTACAAAATCCCCACAAGTTCCAGCAGCCATTCCATAGATGCACTATGTGGCCACCTTTTTATTAATCTAGAAAGAACAATAAAATACTAAAATTACTAAAGGTTCAAAAATCAACAAGCTAAGACAAAATTAAAAGTTAAAAATGATTGGCAAAAAATGGCGAATATTTTGCCATGCATGAAAACTTGGCATACCTAGATTGAAATATTGACTAGATAAAAATTATGGCATGAATGTAAAAAATGAAAAATAATGAATATTGTAAACTATTTGAAACTTTAAAAGCATATCACATAAGCTATTGAAAAGAACCTCATATTAACTATTTAAAAGAATAAAATAAGGCAAAGAGTTAAAAGATCAGATAAAAATTAATGGCTACCTAATACAGTTCTATAAAATCTAAAATGGGAATAAAAATAATCTCACAGATTCTTACCAGTGTTAAGAGCAATCGTTTGAGAAATAAAAGAGAAACTAATTGATTTAAAATGAGATCACAGGTAAAACTTTAATGACTGGCTAAAATAAAAACTCCCTACCTAAACAATAAAAGTTACCCTAAAAAAAATGGTCTCAAATTTTTTATTCATGGACATGACACTCCCCCCTGTTTGATAGGAGACTTTATGGATGAACCAAGTCAGAAGTCACAATAACCAGGTCATGTATGCACCTAACAGTCTGGCGACTAGCTGAAGTCGAAGGCAGAGGTGGAAGCTTCAATAAAGACCATCCTCACTTCGTTTCAACTCCAACACACGCGCCAATGGCCAAGAGTTACGAAGGGCCGCCTTGTCACGTATCAGCACAACGTCACCAACAGATACAGATGACCGCTCCCTCTTCCACTTCCTACGTCGTTGAAGATTCTGTATATAGTCTGTTTTCCAGACAGCTGCTGGACCCGTCTCCAACGTTTCCTGCCGTAACAAAGGATATCTTCCTGGCTGAAACAACCCAGAGTAGGAGGATTCGGGTTAGTCTTTAGGGTCAGAAGATTAGCAGGACAGAGGAGTACTGCTTCTTCAGGATCAGCAGCAATCTCCGTCATGGGAGTATTGTTAACTATGGCTGCAGATTCCTGTATCAAAGTAGAAAACTCGTCAAGGGAAATCAG
The DNA here is from genome assembly GCA_947561585.1 of Caprella mutica. Lineage (NCBI taxonomy): Eukaryota > Metazoa > Arthropoda > Malacostraca > Amphipoda > Caprellidae > Caprella > Caprella mutica. The sequence continues at coordinate 61,719 of CANNZV010002459.1, forward strand.
GCTGCTTCCCAGACAGAGTAAAGATCCCTCCAATACAGATCTCACAGAATGAATCTTGCGTTCCCAACTGCCAGCAAAATGACTAGCGCCAGCAGGGTTGAGTCGCCAGTCATTCCTGACTCCTTGAAGATCTGAAACCACTTCTCCAAGATCGACCGACTGTAGTTGACTCCTCGCGCAAACGAAATTGGTTCCTCTATCCGATCGTATAAGCTTAACTCCGCCTCTAACTGCAGTAAACCTGCTGAATGCATTAAAGAAGCTGCTTGTGTCAAGCGAAGGAAGTATTTCTAGATGAACTGCTCTAGAGACCAAACAGACCACAATCAAAACCCAAATCTTCCTGGTTGCCTTGGTCCTCCTAGTAGATATGCCGCTCGTCACGAGGAAATGACCAAACACATCTATCCCCACATTCGAAAATGGGGGAACCTCCTCGATCCTACCAATTGAAAGATCCGCCATCCTCTCTGTACAAGGTTTGCCTCTCAGTTTCTGGCACAAAGCACAAGATTTCAGTATCTGCCTGATTAGTGCTCGCCCTCCTTGGATATGATAACCCTTTTGGATGACTGCACCGTGAGTCAAATGTCGACCCTGATGGTTCACGTTTTCGTGAACTTCACGAATAATTGTCATAGTAAGAGGATGGGCTTTTGGTAGCAGAAAAGGATGCTTGGAGCCGAATGGCAAATTTGACCTTCGCAGTCGACCACCAACACGGACGATGCCCCCACCATACAAGAACGGAGAGAGGTCAGCTATGTCCGAGGAATCTGGAATTGGCTTGCCATTAGTGAGGGCTTTAATTTCTTGCGAGAGGCAGTCCAGTTGGGAACTTTTAATCAGTATAAGCAAAGAAAAATCAGAATCTGAACTATAAGATCTAGGACATAAAGAAATTCCCAACCGTTGCCATGCAATATCTAATTTATAAAATAATATCATCAGTCTAGAAACAATGTTAACCAACTTTTTAAGACGACTTATCTCAGAACACAGTAATAAGATTGAAGAGACCTCCCTGATGCCATCTGTGTGCATGACCAACTAACTTAGCAACCTTCTCCTCAGGCAGCTGAAGATCCGAACCTTTGAAGACCACTGAGGCAGAGGTGACTATAAATTTCCTGTCCCACAGGGAATCAGGACCTCGTAGCCAGTTAGTCTTTGCCAGAGTACGTGGAGTATGTGGCCTAGACGCCAGATTTGCTGGATTTTCACTACTATTCACGTAACTCCAGCTATCCACACCTGACAATTCCAAAATAACATTCACTCTTCTTGCAACGTAATTGGAGAATCTTCTTGAGGAGTTTGTAAGGTACTCAAGTACTATCTTGCTCTCCATGTAGTAGAATACTTTATCAGGTTTCCTTCTAAGCTCAGTTTTAGTTTTTACGAGGTTCCGGCAGGCTTCCATTGCAGCACATAGTTCAAGTCTTGGGATTGTTGGAGCTGCTCTTGGGGCAACTCTCGAACCTCCACTGACAAAAGCCACATGAACCTCACCAGAGTAGTCAACAGATCTGCAGTATATAACGTGTCCAATGGTACAGTTTGATGCATCTGCATATACATGTAGCTCCTGCTTGCACACCGAAAAGTCAGCAGGATAGAAGCAGCAATCAAACTCCATCCTCTCAATTAGATGAACGCTGAAGCTGTCTACACGCTACTTGGAGTCCAAATAGAACTCACTGATGTACAGAAGGATCTTGGAGTTATGATCACCAGGAATCTCAAGTTCTCTCGACAGTGCCTGGAAGCTGAGAAGAGAGAAAACAAGATCCTAGTGTACATCAAGAGGCAATTCAGATACAGAAACAGAGAGACAGTCCTCACCCTGTACAACTCACTTGTAAGACCTCTTTTGGAGTTTGCGGTCCAGTTCTGGTCACCGACGTTGCGAGCAGATGTCCAGCGGTTGGAACGGGTGCAAGCGAGGACGACTAAACTTGTACCTGAAATCCGATCCAAGGGATACGCACGTCGGTTAGAAGACCTGGGCCTCATCACGCTTGAGCAGCGAGGTTTGAGGGGTCAACTCATTGAGAATTTTAAGATCCTTCGAGGGATAAGTCGAGTTGATCCCGAAGACTACTTTTCGCTGTGTGTGAACCCCACTCGCAACCACGGGTGGAAGGTGGTTCCGCCTCGGTTCATCACTGCTCAGCTGGAGAACTTCATGCTGGTAAAGATCTGTAATGTTTGGAACAGACTGCCAGAAAATGTTGTCAGCAGCCTGTCTGTTGACACATTCAAAAGGCGACTTGACAGGATACTCAGTGAGCTGGCTTACTGAGCTGTCAAACGCCTCCATGACTTGACATCGGAGTTGAGATGAGAGTCTTAGCTATCTTGTCTGATAGCACTCTTATTTCAACTCCAACCAACCAACTAAGAGAAAACCTGGCGCCTTTCCGCGGCTAGAGAGAACAGGTCACACCCTGCGTCCTGTCACCGTCTCAGGGACTGCCTTTTGGCGGCCATTGTGAAGGGGCAGTGATTGGCGGGTTTGACTGACTAAGTCAAGGATAAAACTTGGAGCTAATGATTGTACTCAAACTTTGCTCCTACGCCTGGTGGAGGTTCTTCCTTTGTCAGGTTTGGAGTGCTTAGGTTTCAAGTGTGGAGTGATGGAGAGAGATTCACTATGCTCCGTTGTTAACCCAACGTCGATCGCACAGCTGGCTGTGTACAGGGGCCATCCTTGGATGAGCATATTGTGCCTTTTGATGGTCCATTTATCCTTGTGACTCTCCACCTCTAAAGCCTCACACCCCATCAGAAAATGCTTCAGGTCTTCCACCTCTCCTCCTCCACACATCTGACACAAACTCTCCTCCTTTCTCCCAGCCACAGACAGTTCGTCCTTGCACCAAACCACAATCTTGACCCCTCTCCTCCCCCATAATCCTCCTCGCTCATTTCAGTCTTACATCTTCGGTATAGCCACAGCGTGCTCTTCTCCTCCATCTCCGCCCTCAACTCCATTTCCACTCTCTCTGCGATTCCTTCAATTCTCCTCCGCTCATTGTCATCACCTCATCCACCTCAATATGTGCCCACTCCAGGTATTTTTCTGTTTTATTCCATCATCCTGCTTGACTCACTCTCATCTCTCCAATCATCCACTTCACCAACTCACTTCCTCTCTGCACCTTCCTCCTCAAGTAAAGGAGGCTTCCTCTCACCACTCTACTCTTCATCGTTCCTATCCCTATTTCACCTCTCATTCCAGCAATGGTTGCATATATGAGCGCACCCAATATCCGTCTCATAGTTCCATTTTCCTGTATCTGCAGCTTCCCGATATCCTCCTCCCTCAAATCAACCACCTCCATTCCAAACAGACACTGGGCAGCACCACTGACTTCCAGTAAGTCTTGTCCATCTTCACTTTGTGACAGCTCTTCTCAATTACCGAGTAAGTCATGCTGCTCAACCTTCTTGCCTGCTCTATCATCTTCCTCCGCTGTCCCTCATACAATCCACCTCTGTCTCCCACCATCACCCCCAATTACTTTATCTCCTTCACCACTTGAATTCCCTCTATCTCATCAACTCCATCTCTAACATTATACATGAAACATTTGCTCTTTCCAGAATTCACCGCCAGCACAAACTCGCCTGCCGCCTCCTTCATAATTCTTATCGTTTCTTTTGCTTCTTCCACTCCTCTAGCCAACAACAAACTATCATATGCAAAGAAGAGGCTATTTATTTCCATTCCACACATCCGTATGCCTCCTGCTCTTCTCCTGATTTCCTTGCCTTATTCCGCTCTCCACATCTATCACCATCTTATTCTCTCCCACCCCTATGCTTGTCCGATCACCACAATATATCCTCTTCACAAGATCCAATACATTTGCTGGCACCTTGAACTCCTTCAACACCTCAATCACCTTCTCCCTTCTCACCAAATCGTATGTCTTCTTAAAGTCAACTGCAACCACCACCAGCTCCTCTCCTCTGCTATACGTCCGCCTCAAACATTCCTGCAGGATCACCAGGTTGTCGAGAATTTTTCCCTTTTTCGTGAATCTTGCTTGCTCCTCGCACCTCATTCAGTTCTCCTCCATATGCCGCTCCACCTTCTCCTTCACTATCCTCATAAACAGCTTGTATGACACATCTGTCAGAGCTATGAGTGTTAGCTCTGACACTTTTGGCCGCCTCACCTTTGGTATCATCACTGTCTCTGACTCTTTCCACTCTTCTGGCTCTCCTCTTTCACCTATCACACCTTCGAGTCCTCTTCTCAATGCATCCACACATATTTCACTCCCCTGCAGTACCTTGTACATCTAGGGTTTCAGACCATCGCATCCTCCAACCTTCCTGTTCTTTATGTTTCCCAATGCCTTCCTCACATCTTCCCTCTCTATCACCATCTCCATTACTTTTACATTCCAGTAGGGGTTTGCCAATCTGGATAGCCACATCTTCTCCCGGTTAGCTTCTCTCTCCCTAGCTATCCTTAGTGTTTCTTCACATTCTCCATCCTGTTATCATGCAACTTATATATTAATCTTCCCAAAATTGCTTTATTTCCTCTTCATATTTCTTCTCTTCTAGTTCCTCTCCTTCTTCTGTATACTGTATATAGCTTCAGTTTTCTATTCCCATTAACTTTCTCTCCTTTTAACTTCCTCACCATCTTCCACAGGTCCCTTCCTCCCTGCATGTCTCTTATCTCTTCTTCTATCCTATTTTCATATTTCCTCATTTCTTCACTAATCATTTTCTTGACCTCCTCCTTTTGTTCTCTATATGCTCTCCATGCCTCCTGCCTCTCCGCCTCCTCTCCGTTTCTATGTGCTTTGTTTAGTCTTCTTCTTTTTGCTATCTCTCTCCTTATCTCATTACTTATCCACGGTGGTTCTTCACTCCCCTCATCATCACCCCTCCTCATGCATCTAGTTTTCAGCACTTCTTCTGCAACTCTCTTTATTACTTCATTTATATCTCCCATTGACACTGCCTCTCCATTCTCTCCACATTTTTTCTCATTTTTTCTTCTTTTGTGCTATAGTATGTTTACCATTGCCATCTCATTTACCATCACCAGGTCTATCACACTCTTGCTCTCTCCTCACTCCAATGTGTATACTCCATTGCACTTCTCATCTATATTCATCAGCAACAGTCCCGAGATCTCTTCAATAAATCTATTGATCTCCTTTCCATTCTCATTCTCTTGTTGATATCCTATGTATCCCAGATGGTGATTGAAGTCTCCCACCCCTAGTACCATCTCTCTTCTTCCATCTGCATCCTCCACCTTCTCTTTAATATACTGTAGCATCTCTCTGTTCTTCTGCAACACCGCTCTCTCACCTCCAGTTCCCAAATATATTATTACTGTTAGAATTATGCAGTTTACTACTAGCTTGAAGTTGAGGATAATTCTTGAGAGACTGTTGAAGTATTTATTTGAACTAAACGAATGTAAAATTTAGAAGAAAAGGTGCTCTAATATCATTAACTATCGTATCCACTTTACGCAAAATAAATTAAATTAATATTCATAAAAAATACAAATGTTATTTTAACACTCCTATTCATTTGTAATCCTATGAAGAATATTAATATATACTATATGCTACTAAACAAAAAATAATTAGACATAATGTTATTGGCTTATGATTAACATCTTTGCTCAGTCTTAGAAAAATATATGAAAGGAGAAATCCAATATGATAATAAAGTAATTAAATCACTTTAGTTCCATTACTCCATTCAGATTCCTAAGATATTTGAATTTATCTCTAGCAAGTGGCTTAGTGAATATGTCAGCAGGCATTTTCTCAGTACACAGATATTCAACGGTAATGTTTCCTTTTTTAACTTGATCTCTTATGAAGTGAGTTTTTATGTCCAAATGCTTTATTTTGACGTGAAATTCACTATTTTTAGATATACTGTTTGCAGCTGTATTGTCTTCAAAGATAGTAATTGGCTCAACAGAAGATTCATCAAGATCTGACATTAGATTTTTTAACCACACAGCTTCTTGAGCAGATTTGCTGAGAGCAGTGTATTCTGCTTCAGCTGTAGAGAGAGCTACTGTTGTTTGCTTTTTACTTGACCAGCTCACTGGACCATTTTGCAATTTGAAAACATATCCTGATGTAGATTTCCGATCCGCAGTGTTTCCAGCAAAATCAGAGTCAGAATAACCAGTGAGAGTTGTTGTTGGTTTAGATTGGAAATTAATTCCAAAATTGATTGTGCCTTTCAAATACCGAAATATCCTTTTAACTGCTGACCAGTGAACCGTAGAAGGTTTGAAGCAATGACGATTCACTTGATGAACAGCAAATGTTATATCTGGCCTTGTCTTAGTTGATAGATATATCAAGCTTTCAACTGCAGACTGATATATTTTAGAATCAAATTCTTCATCTTCTTCTCGAAAAGGAATTAATTTAGCATTGGGATCAGCTGGTGTATCAATACTGTTACAAGATGTAAAATTAAATTGTTCCAGCATGTTGGTAATATAATCAGGCTGACCTAACCAGAAATCACCATTTGGTTGTTGAATAATTTTGACTCCAAGGAATTCTTTTATTTGACCGAGATCTTTAACTTCATATTTTTCAGATAGATGTTGCTTTACTAGTTCAATTTCTTCTTTATTCTCACCAGTAATAATGAGATCATCAACATAAATACCAACATAGATGCCTTTTTGTGATTTGTAGATACAAGGATCACTAGCTACATTTTCAAATCCCAATTCAATTAACCGGTTATTAATTGAATCATTCCAGCATCTTGGACTTTGTTTGAGCCCATATGTACTTTTTTTTCAAGTAGCACACCAAATCTCTGTTGTTTTCAATAACATAGCCTTTTGGCTGTTTCATGAATACGTCTTCTTTTAGGTCTCCATTTAGGAAAGCAGTTTTAATGTCCATTTGATGAACATGGAATCGGTTTCTAGCAGATAGGGCTAACAAAGTTCTGATTGACTCAAATCGAACGACAAGACTGAATGTTTCGTCATAATCTTCTCCCTGTTTTTGTGAGTAGCCTTGAGCAACCAGTCTTGCTTTGTACACTATTTTATTATCACAGTATTTCTTTTTAATATCCACTTTGAATTAACAAGTTTCTTTCCTGGAGGTAGTTGCACAAGATCATATACATTATTCTTTTCCATGGATTCCATTTCAGTGTCCATAGCTTTTTTCCAGTTTGGATCATTTATTGCTTCTTCCACTGATTTTGGTTCACAGGAAACAGCAACATTCACCCACTCTCCATAAGTAGCAGGAGCTCTATGACTTCTTTTTGACTTTCTTGCAGGAATTTCTACATCTGCTTCATTAGGAGTTATTTGTAATCTTTTTATATGAATTTCTTCATCAGCTTCGGTAGGTAAACTTTGAAGAGTTTCATATATCTTAACTTGTTGTATTTCATTTATTTCTGAGTCCCTCTTATCAGTGTGATGAATTTGTTCATTTTCACTGAACACTTCATTTCGCTCAATGAACACAATCTCTTTGTTGATATCGTACAATCTGAAACCTTTCTTTAATTCACAGTAACCTAGAAAAATGCATTTCTTCGCTTTCTGATCTAGTTTTCTTCAATTTTCTTCTGGAATGTGAGCGTAAGCAATGCAACCAAAAGGTTTAAAGTGATTAATATTAGGCTTTACTCCTTTAATGGCTTCATATGGTGTTTCATTGCTAAGTGTACTTGTAGAAGATCGATTTTTAACATAAGCAGCTGTGTTAAGAGCTTCAGCCCAAAATGACTTGTCCAGTTTTGAATCAAGAAGCATGGCTCTCACGTTCTCTATGAGTGTTCTGTTCAATCTTTCACTTACACCATTTTGTTCTGGAAATGAAGGTACAGTAGTTTCATGCTTGATACCGTTCTCTTGAAGATATTCTTTGAACTCATTAGAGCAATATTCACCTCCATTATCTGATCTTAAGATTTTAATGAAATTACCAGTTTCTTTATCTACACTTGTTTTGAAATTTTGAAAAATTTTAAGGCGTCGCTTTTCTTTTTTATAGGATACACCCATACATATCTTGACTTATCATCTGTGAATGTGATAAAATATTCAGCCATTCCTATTGATCTTTGTTCAAGTTTTCCACATACATCAGAATGAATGAGTTCTAATAGTTCTCTTGATTTAATTTTCTTACTCTGAGGAAATGGACATCGTTTTATTTTAGCAGAAGTACATGGCTCGCAGATATTTTTTGTTGGAGATTCTGTTTCATTTATTTTAAAACTATCAACTAAATTATCTCGAGACATTTTCTCCATTCGTTGGCTTCCAATATGACCAAGTCGACGATGCCACAATTCTTTCGATGCAACAGTATGAGCTTCTTCAGTTTCAGTAAGGTAAAACAAATTATTCTCCTTCTGAGCTTCGGCAATAATTTCATTGTCTTTACCAACAAAACTACATTTGTCTTTTGAGAAGATAGCAGTTATACCTTCATTTGAAGTTTTAGAGATGCTCAAAAGATTGTACGACAATTTTGGAATGTACAATGCATTTCTAAGTTTTAATTTGTTTTTATGATGCTTGGTGTTGACGTTAATAATTGCGCTTCCTTTGCCTTTTACCTCAAGTGTACGTCCATCACCTATACTAACTTCTTCAGGATGCTTCAATTCTGAAAAATCTGTTAGGAGTTTCTTTTGGAATGTCATGTGGCTCGTTGCTCCAGAATCTATTATCCATGTGTTAAGATTTGAATGGTTCTGTACAGAACATGCTTGATGTGTCACTAGTCCAACACAATTTTCAGGGAAATCTGGTTTAGACATCAATTGATTCAATTTTTCACTTTTGCATTTAAATTGTACGTTATTTTTCTTCAATTCTGGGTGAAGAATCAAACAGTCTTTGAAAATATGTCCTGTCTTGTGACAATGATTGCATTTGGTTGTTTCTTAACATATAGTAATCTCCTTCTCTGACTGCCTCTCTTTCATTTTATTTTCTTGTTCTAATAGTTTTTGAACTACAGTTTGAAAGTCGGGAAGAGTATCAACATTTTCTATAGTAGTTACAACCATGTCATAACTATCAGGTAAAGAACAAAGTAAATAAATCACTTTGTCATCATTTTCAAGGGATTCACCAATCGCAGCAAGATTACTATAAGTTTCAGAGAAAAATTTCACATGATTTTGCAGATTCATCTTATCAGTCATCTTCGTGTTTATTAATTTTTTTCTTAATGAAAATTTATTTGCAACAGATTTCTTTTGAAATGTTGTTTCTAATACCTTCCAAACATCAACAGGATTTTCTGCATTTCCTATTAGATATATTAAATCTGGATCAATGGTTAAAACAATCGTTGCTAGAGCTCTGTCTCTTCTTAAACAAAACTTATTGAATCTTTCCGTTTCAGATTCATTTGGCATGTTTTCTGTTTCGTTAACAATGGACCATAATCCATCACGGATGAGTGCCATTTCAGCTTGCACCTTCCATGTTTGATAGTTTTCTCTTCCTTTTAGTTGAATAACTGAGAAACTTCTATCGTGACTTGACATCTTTTCAATAAATCTGTCTTCTCTTCTCTTTCTTCTTAGTTAGTAGCAAGTTGAACAAGTCTTTACTCTGAAATGTAGTTTAAAGGTACTCTTATAATTTCTCTTCCTGTAAATCCGATGAATTTTCTTTATATTCACACTGAAGTATAACAAGTCGAAATATTAAATCCCTTTCAATATTTTCTTGAGTTTTTTACGAGTTCTTTCTTCTGTCCTGGGCCCATAACCTGTTAGAATTATGCAGTGTACTACTAGCTTGAAGTTGAGGATAATTCTTGAGAGACTGTTGAAGTATTTATTTGAACAAAACGAATGTAAAATTTAGGAGAAAAGGTGCTCTAATATCATTAACTATCGTATCCACTTTACGCAAAATAAATTAAATTAATATTCATAAAATATACAAATGCTATTTTAACAATTACAAGGTTTATCTTATCTTCTCCCTTCCTCCATGCCATCACCATGCGATCTGAATACTCTTTCTCCATCTTCTCCAAAAATATACCACTACTTTCCTCGTACAGGACTATTATGCCTCCTCCCTTCTTCTCTTCCATCTTCCTCATACTGCTTATTACCTCCACAACTGTCCTACTCTGATGTTGTCAACTTTTTTCGGTGTCTCTGTAAGGCATACAACTGTTCTTTCCTCCGATAGTCCATATACTTCTGTGTACTTCTCATTTGTTAATTCTTGTATATTCATTATTCTAGCCTTGAACTTCCCTCTCGTACCTCTCCTCTCTTCCCCATCTCCTCCCTTCGAAAACTTTCACCTTCTATCGCATTCTGCCTCTGTTCTGCTCTTCCTCTGCTTCCACCCTTAGTTGCACCTCGCCTCAACACCGCTCCACCTCTGTTTCCACCATCTGTCACATTCTGCCTTTAGTTTGTTCCTCCTCCGTTTCCACCCGTTGTTACCTTTTGTCTCTGCTCGATCGTGATTCTCCTCCATCTCTCTGGTCTTGCTCTCTCCTATCAGTCTTTATAATTTTTCCCTGCCTGATTATAAAACAAAATTCTCCCTCTCTTTGCCTCCGATCTCTCAATTCCTCTCTCAGTTGTCTATCTTTTCTCCTTTCCTCCTCTGTCATGTCTCTCGCCAGATATACCCTTTCAAATTTCTCTGAATTCTTCATGTTTCTTTGCATTACTCAATGCCCATTTTTTCTCCTCCTCACTTCCAAGTTTCACAAGCAATGGTCTCTTGTTTTCATTTTTATTTCTAATTCTTATCAGCTTTTCCACTCTCATGTCCTGCATACCCATCTCCTCCGAAAAAATCTCTCCACACTATTAAAATAAGTGTTATGGATGTCAAGTGAAACTCAGAGTTAATCTTAAAGTTTATTTTAATATGGAACTGAACACAACTGTATAAGAAAACTACAAGCAGAGCGCGAGTGTACGATTCAGATGCAAGAGAGATTAAACAGGACAACCGCACTGCTTAGAAGTGAATACGCAACTGAGGTCTGAGTGAAATGAAAATAACTGAGAATGTGAAACTGTAACATTACAGTAGCAAACAATAAGTAAAAATAGTACATCAATCTAACTGATTATATCCATTATAAAAGGTATCTTACTTATTTTAATTAAACAACTCAATCTGTATTGAATTTAAATACAAATATCAATACACACATCTTCAAATCTTCACTGTACCTTTGCTCTGCTTCATCCTTTTCAGATTCTCTCAGGTTGAAAATGATAATGATCTTCTTTCGTTTCTCTCTTTCTATAACTTCAATTTTCATACACATAGCTTCAACTTGTTTCCCTTCCTGTGCACTTTTCTTTTTTATCTCATTCATCCCTTCCATTACGATCCCTTTTTCCATCTTCTCCATCTGCTTCATTTTTTCTTCGTTGTCTCCCTCTCCTATTTTCTCTCCAAGCTTCCTCACATTTTCTATGTCCCCCTGATCATGCCCTCCATTTCTGCTTTCTGTTTCTCGTTGAATTTTCTCTCCATTTCTTTCATTCTATCTGCCATTTTAATTTCAACTTCTCTCTTTGTTTTCCTCATCCACAGCACGAGAGACTTAAAGGGGCAGTTCAGTCAATTTTTGTTTTCATAATATTAATGTTGAACGATCACTTAGTAAGAATAAAGCATTCTTGTAGAATTAAATGGTTGAAAAAAATATAATAAGCGATATATATCATATTTTATAAATTCGATTTAGTTCCCGCGTCCTTCTACAGATGGCGCCACCACTCAGTATACTATTTGTTTACATTTTACAGCTGATAACATGTGAACCATTTTTTCTATCAACAGTATTAACAGGTAATTTATGAAGAGATGGTTTTCTTTTCAAAACTAAATCTAATTGACTCGAAGGACAGTTTTCAATTTCATAAATTCTTTTCACTATTTCATAAGTTAATAAACCGATTCAAGTCTGGGACTGGTTATCATTTTGTTTACGTACTACAATGATTAGTTACGCGGTCCACCGCAGTCCACAGATGGCGCGACTAATTTACAATATACTTTATTTATAAACATTTCTAAAATCAACGAATATTCTAATGTTACATAAATAAATATACTAAATCGATTTAGGACCAATTTAGCAATAGTTTGATTTTGACTGAACTGCCCCTTCAAGAAGGACAATTAGAGTCCTTTCTAACTTCATTAAAGGACAAGTAGGGGGAATTCCCTATTTATCGGCCACTTAAGAGGTTTCCTTCAAAACTATTATTATTGTGTAACTCTCCTTTCTACTAATGCATCCACGACAGAACCAACTAAAAGATGAAATTCAAATCTTTTAAACCATATAAAGTACTATGCAATTCATTTAGTATAAATTAATCTACATTGAATCAAATATTTTTTCTGAAAAACTCCAATTATCGTCATGTTGAAACCAAATATCGTCACATGTTATTTACCCATTTATCGTCATGTGTCGATACATGACGATAAATGGGTAAGCAGTAAGCACTCCAAAATATCCTCCACAGTTTTTTAACAATCTGAATAGTAATTTATTATGAAAAGTTATTACAAAATAAAAATTCATGAATAATAGCAATGCATTTACTTTTATTACCTTCAAGAATCAGTTGATTTTTAATTATATTACAGTACTAATTTAATTTCATTAAAAATTTAAAGGAGTAGCGACTAAACTACATTTATTTATGTTTGCATGTAAGTCAAGAGAATCATACGATATGTTTGTATTGTTTTGTCTATTCAAAAATAAATACATAACTTTTAGAAATAATACAGTTAACGAAAATAGATAGATTTTGAAAACCTTCAAATAAAGAGAGATATGTGTATAAATAAATATATATATATATATATATATATATAAATATAAAGATGAACAATGAAAAAAATATCATTATTCTAGAATCTAGAGGATCTATTTATTATCACAGATATTAAATAGACTCATTAATTAGTGAGGGTGCATGCCTCACACACAAATTCCAAATCTTCCAGATAAGCAGCATCTAAGCCCACTTCATTTCTATGTGTTTGTGGTATGCATTGGAAATGCATTATTAGTTGGCACATCTCACACTTAACCCAGGTTTTAACTTCCGTTAAGTTGCCACCGTTAGACCACACACAACCTGTGGCAATAAATGCACATCCAATCTTCATTAGCATTTTTTTGGGGAGCGCTTTTTTTTTTTAACCTTTTCAAGAACCATTGATCTGAAATGTTTCCCACTTATCATTGACGGTATGCGCTGTTCTGGTGCTTTTCGTTTTTTATATTCAATTTTCCCATCCAAGAATACATGATCATATGATTTAGATTGTTTTGAAGTTGATGGTTTTTGATGAGACTTGGAAATTGTTGAAGAAACTGTTGGAATTGATCGAAAATTTGATTTGATCCGAAGATGAAGGGAACAGTCGAGATTATTTGCTTGTTTCGGGAAAGTAGAAGGGTCTAATTTTCACAGTAGTGGTTCTAATGGGTGAAAATGAGAGTGGTATTGGAAGAACGTCATTAGAGCTACTAGTTTTATTAGGAGAAACTGGGATTGTATCAGAAAATGACAATGAATCACTTGATAATGAATGAATCGATGTTACTGAATAATTCAAACTATCAAGATTATCAGTTTCGGGAAGATTTTCCAAATTGCTGATATCAGTAGCTTCTGTAGGAGCATCATCAGTTTGTCTTCCCAATTTTAGTTCCAAATCTCTCCAAAGATTTGCCAATACTCTAACTCCTTGGTTGTTTTTTGCATCACTGATCAAATGAGATGGAACTAACTCCTCCAATACCGATATCGCATGTTTGTATTTTCGATCTCCTTGCATTGAATCAACATTTTTTTTCAATATGATTTTCTTCAGCATCATCTTGTACTATGGATATATCCAAGCATTTGGAATAATCTACTCTATCCGGGTTGAAGGGACATAATCCAGTTGCTAAGAAACTGTTGATAATTGAAGCTGGACTTATTTGATCCAATATTTTCTTTAACAAAGGAGCAACATCAACTCTCCGAACGAGCATTTTTGGTTGTTCTCTCTGAAAATCGTGGACAGCTTTCCTCCAAAGGCTTTTGAGTTGCTTGAAAATGCCAACATACTGTATGCCGGTTGCAAGATGTGAGTGCAGTTGGGAGGAAGCAAGTATAACACAATCCCATTGTCTTCACAAAGAATAGATGTCTGTAATGTAAGATGAGTCTTGTGTCCATCTACAAATAGAATGATAGGTTTTTGAACATGGTGCTCATTGATCCAAGGTATTAATCCATTTGCCAAAAATTCAAAAAGTTTCGGCCTATAGCTAGATATTGACTGCAAGGACAAATATTTTATCAATTAAAAAAACTAAATAATATTATGATTAAGGCTCGGACATTGGGGCATTTATAAGTTAAATGCCACTAGCGCTCATAATGCTCCAAACGCCCCAAAATGCTCAAAACGCCCCAAAATGCTCAAAAACGCCCCAAAATGCTCAAAACGCCCCAAAATGCTCCATATGTACTCTGGTTGACTTCTATTGCGCACCAAGATTGAGTAATGTCAAATAACTGTATCATTCTTACCGGGTGGACAACTGAACTTTTAAGTGTATTTAATGGTTCATAGAGCTTAAACGTGAATGGTCGAACTAATTTCACATAGTTATCTACCAGTGATTGCTGAGACTGTTTATTTAGGTAACATTAATAATTCATACGTTTCTTTCACCATCTTTCATATTACCAATAATTAGTTCGTATAAATATACTTAAACTAAAAATAGATTAAAATACGAATTTGATATTGATAGAGAGATAGCTTCAGTGAAATACCAGGGTATGTGTTTGTGTCCTATTGCCTAGGTACAGTCAAAGAAATTGTATCCGTATTTATTTTTTGATAGTAAACTAATTTCAAATGTTGAAGAGAAATCATATTACAGGTAAAGCTCGTAAAGCTCGGGCATAAAATATCCGTTCTATAAGGGCCATGTAGCTCTTACAATGACATCTTTAAATTATATGGATTAACAAATATATTCTATGTCAACCATCAATCTAGTCATGCATTGATTAATTTGATTATATTCACTTAATGAGTTAATGTATTGTTGTTCAGTTTTTTTAATGATTTAATTTTGTTACCCTTTTCTTATACATTTTCTTTGATTAGAAAAGTTCTATAAAAATTAAAAAAAGGTGTAACTATTCTAATAGTAACCCTAGATTTTCACGTAATTCATATCTATTTAGTTACAAATATCTTTGTTTTATTTTACATACCTTATTTTTTCGTACATTTGTTTGAGTAAGTAAATACTGGGTTGAATGTTTTGCAAGGCGTAGTGAAGAAACCAGACTGAAATATTTCCCGAATTGACTCCCTAAGATGTTTCCCGCTATGCTAGTGCCCCTGTTACTTCCACAGAAGTAGAGATTATTCTTTTTATTGAAATATGTGGTCTCAGATTGACGATGAAGGGTCAAAAAATGTCAAAGAAGTAATGGTTTTATCTTGTTAATATGGGTTAACTTTCACATTCGTACCAAACTTCAACAACATATGTGATGCTAGAATTTTCTTTAACATTATAGACTCGATATAGATTCCAATTATTATATGTACTGCATACGTTCGTTTTGGTTTCAACATTTATTGTTCTTTTTCTTATGTTTTTTCAAGTATTGCACAATACTTTTGAGCCTTACATATTTACATAATGATTTTTCAAAATGAATTATTTATCGATAAAAATTAAAGATAATTCTTGTGTATATTTCATCCAAAAACTCTACAAAAAACAAAACCTCGTTAAAATTCTTACTTTGATAAGTAACACGCTTTTTCTTTCGGTGCATGAAACACTCCAAAAACTGCCTCAAATGCACCAATAACTGTCCCCGAATGCACTGATAAGTGCTTCAAATGCTCCGATAAGTGCCCCAAATGCCCCGATAAGTGCCCCAAATGCCCCGATAAGTGCCCAAAATGCTCCGATAATGGCCCAAAATGCTCTTTTCTTTCGCTCCTACTGCACATTTATAGCGCAACAAGTGCTCGTTTTATGAGTTATGGCCAATATTTATCTAAAAAGTTAGAATTTTTAAATACAGCGAGTTTCCACTTCAAGTAGCGTACGTCATGTTTAAAGTTCTGGTAGGTCGATAAATGGGTAACAGCTCACTAAGTATGAAAAATTGAATTTAAATTGGGAAATAAGATATTTTATCACCAAATAATTGTTTCAAACCATTATTTCAAAATGCCATTTATCGCCACCCCATGACGATAAATGGAAAATTCTATTTATTGATACCCAATTATCGGCACCACCAATTATATGAAATAATACAGCCTTAATTAAATTCTGATTTTATATTTAAGAAATTCAATTCAACACAAATAAGATGGTGTTAAGCTTTATTTTGTCAATAAATTTTTTTGCGTATAAAAACGAACGTAACAAGTTTTCTATACCTAATCATTTTCGGTAGGTTTATCCTGAATGTACCGAATCGGCGAATCGTCATATCTCTCATAAGTTAAACTAACACTCTAACTATAAATTAAGCTCAAATGATATAAAGTTTTTATAAAAATATAGAAAATATATGTGAGCATCGATTTGTAAAATACCTAAAACATAGAAATGTTTCTAAGTCTTGTTATAGACGAAAATAACTGAAACGTGACGATAAATGGAGAGGGACGATTCAAGGAGACCTTACCCTAGTCAAGTACAGAAGAGTTATATTATTGAAATGAAGGACGATTGGCCACCCTAAAAAATAAGTATGTTTGCCAATAATTAACCTGTTTGTGAGGAGCGTTTCACAATACACATCCATTCTATAGCTGAATAAGAAACTAAATAAACTGATTGACTATACTGCTATTTTTGTCGCACAATTTCTAGCTTACCAAGAAAATTAGCATCTGGCATCATAGTTTAGGTTCTGTTTTATGATAAGTTGCAGGCGTTGAATTACCAACTATACTTTTTGATATCTAAGGTAATTAAATCATTTTTTGTGTAATTAGAGTTCAATTTTCATCGGAAATATAACTACTTATGATTTCATGGTTCTTTTACTTTCAATTATGAGGAGAGTGTAATTTTTATTTCGTTTCATTAAGTTCGTATTTCTTATGAAAATAGTGTAAAAACATGGCTGGCATCTCTGTTTGTTATTGTTTGTGATACCAGTTCGTCTATTTATTTCAAAATAATAAAAGGTTTAGTTAGTTGTAAGATGTGATTAATCAGTATATATCACATATGTAGGGCAATTACTATGGTAAACTTAGTTGCTAGCTAACTAGACTGTCTAGACTCGTGAAGAAACTCAATTATTTAATTTGTTTAAGCTAAATTACATATTGAGGTTCTACCTAGGGCTACGAGCTAGCTAGGTAGGGTCAAGCAAGTAAATTCACTCTAAATTGCCAGTCTGCAGAATATGGGACATTTTTAACATTTTTTGTGTGAACAATCCTTAATTTCCTCTTATATTTACATGTATTTTACCCAAGTAAAATAGTGTCTCATAAACTCACCATTTGTCTCTCCAAAATGATCAAATTTTCATAAATTCTCTCCAAAATAACATTGTAGTATAGGAGAAAAATAGATAAAACTCGCCATTTGCAATTGAAGGGCTCAAAATTAAATAACTGTCAGTCTGTCACAAAGTTACAAACTCGCCATTAAAATGCCAACCATGTTTTAAAGTGTGGCACAAAAGTCACCAGTTAAGTGAGAAAATGGATCCAGGTTGCCACATTTAAGATACTTTAAAGGAGAAATTTGGCTTCCTAGGTTAGATTTTACACTTGGAAACATCCTTATACTTCATGCCTGATGCATGTGTATCTCTTGAGACTATTTTGAGAGTGATTTACTGGTTATTTACAGGTTTTCGAACTTGGTTAACCCCTCAAAAGTCGCCAATATACTGGCGACTTTGTCCATACTTTAAAACATGGAATGCCAAAAATGGCGAGTTTGGACATGCTTTATTACTTGGTATTTTACTGAGAACAGAAGAGAAGCTATAATGGAGGATTTCTTGGAGAACAGTTTACCAGTTCCTGCAGTCTGGTAGTAAATTGCGGCATACTAAGTTACTAACTGACTTAACTGCCTAGTTTCAGAGAATGTTCATTAAGAGATTTGAGTTGCCAATATATCTTTTTTTTTTCAAAAATAAGTCAATAAAAATTAGTAATGCAGTCACCAGTTGTCAAAATTAATTTCCAATTTTGAATGTCGACAGTCGTCAATACCTAGGGTCAAGCAGGTAAATTGTGGCCTAGTACCGACTAACTAACTGCCCAGACTGTATTTCGTGGTAAATTCCACAGACTTGTTGGTGGAATTTTCTTCCTATGAAAATAATATTCTATCGAAGTTGGTGGATTTTTAGCTATTTATTCCTATGTTACCATTAATTTTTGGTGGAAAAAGGGAGAAAAAGCTGGTGGATCAGTCAAATTATTGGAAATTTATGGTGGATTTTTTCAGCTTTTTCAAAAAGTCAGTGGGATTTTGTGCACCAAATACAGACTGGCAGTAACTGCCTAGTTTCATAGAATGTTCATTGAGTTGCCAATACATCTTTTTTTTCAAAAATAAGTAACAAAAATTAGTAATTAGTCGTTTAAATTTAATTCCAATTTTGAAAGTCGACAGTCGTCAATATACCTATATTATTATAACTACCTAAATTAATTGAGTGTATCAACCAATCAGAGAGAGAGAGGCATACAACATTACAACTGATACCAGCCAATCACAGAGAGCCTGAGAGAGGCATACTTTATTTCATAGTTATTCATTTTTTTTTTGATAATTAGTCAGAGAGCATCAAATTAAAATGACAAGTAGTGACCACATCATTCATAACAAAAGAACACCGAAAACAGAAAACTGACATACAATTTGAATTCTACATCGTACAAGTTGAGCGCCATGTCAAAACAAAATGGCTGGTTGCCTTGGCTGCTTTGTTTACATTTCAACAGAGATGCGCATTGCGCGATTCCGCCGATTATGATTATGAGTCACCAATTTTAATTGTAAATCTAATTTAAGTGCTCACTAGCCATGTTTCAAAGTATGGACAAAGTCGCCAGTATATTGGCAACTACAGTAATAAATTAATCGGAACTGTATAATCCTCAATAGTTGCTGGATAAACTTTACAACTTCATGCATCTTTTGCAGACTGGATCATAGAGGGGCATGGCATACAACTGATACCAGCCAATCACAGAAAGGCATACTTTCTTTCATAGTTATTCATTTGTTTTTGTTTTCAATAATTAGTCAGAGAGCATCGAATTAAAATGACAAGTAGTGACAACATCATTCATAACAAAAGATTGCAATCTTTCACAGAAAACTGATATACATAATATATCGCGCCATATCAAAACAAGATGGCGGCTTTGTTTACATTTCAACAAAGATGCTTTCCGCCGTTACATGATTCTTGACTCACCAATTTTAATTTTAAATCTAATTCAAGTGCTCATTAGTCGTCTATATATGGGAAAGATACTTATTTAAGTTATTTTCACAAATTTCAAGTCTACAATTAATCGGCGACCTGGTACATGCTCTTAAACTAGAACTAACTGCGGCCTGTAACAGCAGAAACATCATGCCTAGCTTCGAAACACTTAATAAAAACATAAAGTAATAAATTATAGCATGCACTGTACTTATTTTGGTAGGTATCATGGTATGCAACATTTTAATGTAATTTTGATTAAAATGTTTTAGACTCTTGAGACTGAGTCACTAAGAGGGCCGCAATTAAATATAAAAGGGCCGCTATTAAAAATTTTAAGGGCCGCAATTTACCTGCTTCACCAACCCTAGCCTCTCTAGGTACCGTACCTATAGCTATAGCCTATAGCCGCCAGTCCAAGCAAAATAGTATGGCTAATAAACTCTCCATTTTTCTCTCCAGCTCTCTCCAAAAATCACCAAATTTCTCTCCATAATGATCAAATTATCATAAATTCTCTTCAAAATAACATTGTAGCATAGGAGAAAATTTTATATTTCTCGCCATTTACAATTGAAGGGCTTAAAATAACTATCACAAATCATTAAAATGGCGAGTTTGGTCATGCTTTATTACCTGGCCGCCAGTCTGCAAAGCAAGCACAATTAGTCTGACAGTCTCCAGATATTTAATTTTTAGGGCAATTTCTCTCCAGAGATTTTCAAATTTCTCTCCAAAAGGGCCAAAAATCTCAAAATACTCTCCAATAATTACATGTAAACATAGGAATTAATTAAAAAATTGTCGCCGGATAATTCAGGAGACTAATTTCAAGGCCTCAATAGTCGCTGAATAAACTTCACAACTTCATGCCTCTTTTTTAGACTGGGCTATAGCCAGACTGCAGGAACTGGTAAACTGTTCTCCAAAAAATCCTCTATTTTGGCTCCTGTTCTCAGTAAAAATAGATGTAAATATAGGAGGAAATTAAGGTTTGTTTGCACAGAAAATGTTAAAAATGGCTATACGATACCTCAGTCGCAGTCTGCAGAATATGGGACATTTTTCACATTTTCTGTGCAAACATTCCTTAATTTCCTTCTATATTTGTATGTATTTTACTGAGAAAGAAGTCAAAAATAGAGGATTTCTTTGAGAACACTTCACCAGATTTGTAGCCTCTAAAACATGGTTAAATATAATTCAAAATCTCTTGCAGCTAAATTAATGGTTACATAGGAATTAGTTCAAGATCTCCTGCAGAGATACCAGTCTGCAAAGTGTGGCAAATCTGTCTCCAAGATTTTATTTTGAGGACAATCTGTCTCCAAAATGACATGAATTCTCCATATTTTCTCCAATAATAACATGTAAACATAGCAATTATTTAGAAAATTGTCTCAAAGATCTTAAAAAAAAATATTTTCCCTCAAAAAACGTCCCATATTCTGCAGACTGGAAAAAATGTTCCATTTTCTGCAGACTTGCAGTCTGGTTATTTACTATTATGAGGGTCAACCAGGTAAATTGCAGCACACTAACCAATTCTGGCCTCTAACAACAGAAACATCATAGCTTCAAAACTCTCACCCAGGTAATATAGCATGTCCAAGCTTGCCATTTTAATGGCGAGTTTATGATAATGACAGTTATTTTGAGCCCTCCCAGTGCAAATGGAAAGAAATATCTAATTTCCTCCTATGATGTAGGTAATGTTATTTTGGAGAGAATAAATTATAATTTGATCATTTTGGAGGAAAATTTGGTGTCTTTTGGAGAGACTAATGGAGAGTTTCTGAGTTTATGACCCATACTATTTTACTTGGACACTCGCTGAAGCCTAAAAACTTAAAAAACTGCTCTAAGTGTTTTTCACCTGCTGCCTCTTTTAAAGTTTTGGTATGTAACATTTTTTTGTAATTCCAGTCTACAGATACTGAGATCTGGTAAAGTGTTTGTAGAGATCTCTTATTCTGTTCACACTTCACAGTAAAAGTAATGTAAGTTATAGTAAATATAGCCTTATATAGGGATTGATTCAGAAGTGTTTGTAGCAAAATTAATGTAAACATAAGAATTAATTCATAAATGTTCATAGAGAATATCCCAAATATCTCCCCTATTCTGCACAGTGCAGACTGGCCACTCCGGAAAATGGGATCTTAAGAACTCCGAATCGGAGGCAAAACGAAACTTGTGTGAGGTTATTTTTCAAATATTGCTACTGATATAAGTATATGGAAGGCAATCAGCACTTCAATCCCCCTGTCAGGTCATTAAAAATATCAGAAATTTTTCAGTAAAACAAACTTAACTACCTAGGTGGCTTACATTACTATCATTATGGTTTCATATTAAAGATCTGAAAGTAAAATAACAAGTAAATATTCATCCAGTGAAATTTAATGGTTATATAAAGTGGTGGCCGGTCATTTGATTCCCAGTCATATTTTTTGTTTGCTCAAATTTATTACGATTTTTATTTTTATATTAAAATATAGTAAATTGCCATTTACTAATTGATCTACTATTTATTTAATGAATTTTATATTTAGCTGATAAAAAAATAACAGAATTCAAAGTTCAAACAGTTGAACTTATTATTGTGACAAATGAATTATTTTTATTTACAAATAATTTACATTTACATCTAGTCAGAAAACATCTTACAGGTGATAGAAAATATTAATCAACTCTTGCAAAGTAAAGTTTGGTATATTCACTTCGCAAGGCAAGTGAATATACATTACTTTCAGTTAAACTGTTTTCTCCGTAACCATTACAAACATTATGATCATGTAGGTGGGATGAATTGAAAATCGTTTTATTGTAAATTATATATTTACCATGAAATTATTTTTGACCTTTCCTACCTGCATGATGATAATAGTTGCTATAGTTACGGCAAAAAAGCTTCACTGAAGACTACCAATAAAATTGTTAAGATTTATGAGATAGTCACAATATATCAGACAAGTAGTTACAGTGACACAGAGAATTACAGTGACACAGAGAATTACAGTAACACTCTGAGAGTCACTGTGACACGCAGAGAGTCACTGTGACACGCAGAGAGTCACTGTGACACGCAGAGAGTCACTGTGACACGTAGAGAGTCACTGTGACACGCAGAGAGTCACTGTGACACGCAGAGAGTCACTGTGACACGCAGAGAGTCACTGTGACACGCAGAGAGTCACTGTGACACGCAGAGAGTCGCAGTGACACGCAGAGAGTCGCAGTGACACGCAGAGAGTCGCAGTGACACGCAGAAAGTCGCAGAGAGTCGCAGTGACACGCTGAGGGTCGCAGTGACACGCTGAGGGTCGCAGTGACAAGCTGAGGGTCGCAGTGACACGCTGAGGGTCGCAGTGACACGCTGAGGGTCGCAGTGACAGGCAGAGGGTCGCAGTGACAGGCAGAGGGTCGCAGTGACAGGCAGAGGGTCGCAGTGACAGGCAGAGGGTCGCAGTGACAGGCAGAGGGTCGCAGTGACAGGCAGAGGGTCGCAGTGACAGGCAGAGGGTCGCAGTGACAGGCAGAGGGTCGCAGTGACAGGCAGAGGGTCGCAGTGACAGGCAGAGGGTCGCAGTGACAGGGCAGAGGGTCGCAGTGACAGGGCAGAGAGTCGCAGTGACAGGGCAGAGGGTCGCAGTGACAGGGCAGAGGGTCGCAGTGACAGGGCAGAGAGTCGCAGTGACAGGGCAGAGAGTCGCAGTGACAGGGCAGAGAGTCGCAGTGACAGGGCAGAGAGTCGCAGTGACACGCTGTAACTGTAGGGGCTTAACTAAGATAAACTTGTGCTATATTATAATTTCCTCTGTCTTTTCAGATCAACTTATATCAATTAATAACGTAAATATGTACTAAAAATCTCTAATATAATCCAAACCAAAGCCTACCTTTAACACTGTCTCCTTATTCATCTGTGTGAGTTATTGTTTGATTATATTGCTTATATGTTTCCTTATTTATGATTTATTATTTCTTTGCTTATATTTGTTTATTTGTATCTTTATTTCATTATGCTTTATTCTCTGCTTTAATTATGTTTTGTTTTACTCTGTACTTATTATTATTTTTGTTTCTTTTCTTTCCCAGGGTTATTGTTCCTCACACCCTCTGACTCTATTCTAAGTCTAACTCTTATGTTTAACTAAAACTGTGCTTACTACTTACCTGCTACTTACCTTGTCTGCATCCTCTTTATCATTTGTCTCCATACCCCTTCATGTCCTGTCCTAACCTGAAACATAGAATAAGCTAAAATTAAGGCCTTTTCACTAACCCTAATTATGGAAGATAACATCGAGAAGAACTGACCGCGATTATAGATTCCCGCCTATAATAACGCACAGAGTCACGTTGACAGGATATTAACACTTACCAATATAATTGGCTATGTGCTGCCAGTACAATATTACAGTGTGATAATTACTCACGTAAGATGTTATAAGACCATATAATTGACAAAATTTTTAGCATCTATATATAGGTATTAATCACTAACTTGCCTATAAATTCCCAGTTCACGTACCTATTTTATTTAGGGACGCGAACTAGTAAGAGGGTGATTTCCAATTGATTGTTTTAAAACACAATTACCTTCATTTGAATAAAATGTATTGCACTAGAAAATGGTAATTGACAGAAATTCTAGTTTCCTAACTACATAAATAATAACAAAACAAAAATTTGAAATTGAAATTCCTCAAATTTAAAAATACAGTCTTTAAAAACAAATTGATATTTATGTATGTACTATAGTTTTTTTTTTAAATGGTTATCATTATTAGATAATTATAAATTTATGATTACCCACTTATCAATAGAATTGGCAATGTTTCTTTAGAACTATTTACCGAATGGATGCATGTAGTACCAAATGTAAAGTTTCAGTTCAATATTATTTATCTACATACTGTACAGTGATTAATGCCAGAAAATACAGTTATTGATTATCAGTATATTTACCTTTGCAGAATGCAGAAAGGTCATATTTTACCTGACATTTATTTATTTAATTGTATTTGATGTTATTATCCTTAGTTATAACAGTATCTCACAAATTAGTTACTATAAATCAAAGAGACATACAGACATTGTAAGGAGGTCATGCAGGCTAAATTCAATTAGGAATTTAGAAAATTGATAATTGTCTGTAAACCAATTATTAGTGGTTATTATTATTATAGCCCCCATAGAGACTCTATCCTGAAGCTGTCTGTGGTGGTTTCATTAGGAAAAGATCAAATCTCAATCTAACCAGTTTTAGGAAACTGTTTAGCTGGGATTTTAATTTTTTGCAAAAGTCAGCACAGAATACAGTCTGTCCTAAATATCATTGAACTCATTATGATTCCCATTCTTATAGACTTTGAAGAGTGATTGTACTTACTATGAGAAATATTAATTTTTCCAGTGTCTTTGATTATGCTTTAGTTAATGTAATGATGAATTATTTCTTTTGCAGGTAGTGAAGTAAGATGTCCAATTCCTCCTCTATTCAAGTAACAGATATTACAGTTGGTGATGATGAAGCTGTTGACTCTCTCCTGATGGAAAATCAAGATAACTTGACTGGTAGAGACGGACACCACGTTGTTCAGTTCAATCCATCCCTCAGCAGCCAGTCTCTGCAGATGCCTCACATTGTACCCTCTTCACACATTTACTCCTCTGCAACTCCCAATAGTCACATGTCATCCAGTGCTGCCTCACAGTACCACCAGTCACTGGTGTATGTGTCTAATGGAGGAATGCAGCAATCCATGGGTCAGGGCAGACAAACCAATTCTAATTATGTCATGACTAAGAATCCAAACACTGAAAATGCTCTCATCCTTTGCTGCAACCAAACATTCAACAAAGAATCCTTTGAGATGCATTTAAATACTGATCATCAATCAGCTGACGTGCAGATGAAGCTGATGGAGGGCAAACCAATCGACTCGGAGCAGTTAATGGTAGGGCATGCTTTTAATAGTGTAATTACTGAATAATACATAGATTAGTTTGATAGCATACTAATTTACTTTCGTTTTTATTTTTCAGCAAATTGTCATTCCTAATGGTGAAACACAGAAAAATATAACCTTCCCAAATGAATCTTCCACTTCAAACCACCAATCTGGGTATATTGATAGCAACATTATACAATATCAGAATGATACAAATAGAAACCAGCAGCAATTGTCTGCTAAATTCTCTCCTGGCAGTATATACAGTTCTAAATCAATGAGTAGTACAATGCCCAGTATTTTGAAGACTGGTAACAAATCAATGAGTCATGATGAGCATACAGTGGTGACTAATAAAGGAACATATGTAGTCTCTTCAACAGATATGAATCAGTTACAAAGATCAGGAGGTCAATTAATTTTACAACAACAGCCACAGCAACAATCCATATCACTACAACAAATCAAATTATCGCATGAACAAATGAATGAAGCTGAAGCTCCTTCTGTTGTTCAATTCAATTATCAAACTAAAGATCCAATAAAGAGTGAGCAGATAACTCAATTCAATCAGAATATGATCTTTGAAGATAATTCACTACCAAAGAATAGCAATCAACAAGTAAATGAGAAACCAAATGATTCTTTCATTATGGGTGTCACAGATAGACCATACAAGTGTGACCAATGCGTTGCTTCTTTCCTAAATGAAGCAGAGTGTGAAGAGCATAAGAGAAAACACTCTGACGATGGACCCTTCACTTGTGTGGACTGTCATTTTAGTTTCATGTACAAGAGTCACTTCAGAAGTCATAAAACGAGATGCGAGAAGAAGCGTGCTAATAGGCCACAGCAGAACAAGCCTGTGGAAGTTAATGTCGTTAAAAGATCTTTCCCAACTCATAATTCCATTTCTCAACAGACCAGCAGAAATGATCAGAATAAAAGACAAAAAACTAATATAACTGACAGTAAAATAGGGATGATTGTACCTCCTGATAGAATATTTGTAAGTTCTCCGTACAATTATTCTACTAGTAAACCTAGTGTTACATTCCATGGAAAATCTCATGGCAGATCAGCTGGTAAAAGAACAGTCAATCCAATTAACCTGAAAGCTACAAATATAGAAGACTTTGAAAGATTTGATCCCACAAAACCTACTTTTAAAAGATTGAAGAAGCAAAATAATAGAACTAGACCTCACGAGTGTCAAGATTGTGATGCATCATTTACTTCTGCTGAGGATTTAGAGAACCATAAATCTAAGCATAGCTCTGATGGTCCGTACAGATGTGACGGCTGTCAGTTTTTGTACTTGTATAGAAAACTTTACGATGCGCACAAAAGAAAGTGTAAGAAAGGCAAAAGTAAAGATGACGGGCCTGTTAACTGTAGAGATAAGCAATCTATTGTATATATGAATGATCCTTTAGATATCACTCCTGCTGATCAACATGAGCATCAGCAATTAAGTGCACAGGAACAGCAAGCTGTTAATGATCACATAGTTTCTTCCATAACTCCCAATCAAGGCAATCAGCAAGTGATATACCTGGATAAAAACAATCAAGCATTTTCACATACTTCAAGTTCAAACAACATTCAGCACATAGACTTATCTTCTCTCAACTCCAACCTGAATCTGGTGTTAGCACCGCAAGTCTCAGGCCACAGCGACATGCATTCGCAGCAACAGCAGATTCAAATAATATCACCCTCAGGTGCCGTGCAAGTGATTGATGCTAACCAACTGATGTCTGTGGGTCAGGCTGGGGCAAACTTGGAGGGAGTGGTTAGGAATAATGATATTAAATATGAGCTGATACAAACTGCCCCTAGTGTAATGGATGGAAGACATGTTATGAGTCTTATCAAGAAAAATGAATAAATTATATCTAGACAATTTTTTCATTTTCAAAGAATTAAATAGTTGTGAAATTCTTCAATTTGTTGCATCTATTTTTGACCCATTTGCTTTAATTTAATGTATCATTGATTTATCATGGTACTACCTACCTATATCTAATTATTTGCGTGATTGAAGCTTTTATTTTACTAGATGTACTTTTTTTAAATTTATCCAGTTATGCGCATTATAAAATATAGTTCTAGCTACAGCAATTATGATCAAAATCTTAAAAACCTCATTGATATTCATATTTAACACTCGGTCCTTTTTCCTAACTTAACAAATTAAATTGTGTGTATGAAGCATAATATATATTTGTATACAGTATCATATTTGTTGCAGCTCTCTAATCGTATATCTTGTATAATAGAGTACTGACAAAACAGTTAATAATGCCTACATTTTCAACATTAAAATGGTAACTTTTATTCCAATAGATAATAATAAACTTACAAATGATTTTGTAGCTTTTCTGCATCCATGAGCATTATCACTGACTGTAGATGACTTTGCTTACAGAGTCGTTTTCCTTCTGACTTCTCTTTCGTGTCCCTTGTATTTCATTTCATTTTGACGTCAGTGGTTCCGAAGCAGACGTTAAAGGCCAAATGAAATTGTTTTTCTCCTGTACAATGTCTCGAGAAAGCTGTCTTTTCTTTACCTATATGCATATAACAGAGAAGTATTAAGTTATCTTCATGGAAGTTTCATTCCTTACTTTCTGCTTGTATATATAGGTAGAAATTTTATACAGATATTTATTCAGTTTTGTATATGTTATTGATCTAATTTATTCACAAAAATAATTTGTAAATATTATCTATATTTCTATCTGTTTTGTTTGAATATATTTATATGATCCCTCCAAGTTTGCAACTGCATTCATTTCAATTTCCTTTAGTTATTCGATATTAGTTCTCAAGTATGTGAAGCGTCATTTCATATCATTCCAAAATAAACATTGATTAGTAACAGATGTGAAATATTTCGTCTCAAATTGTATTTTCAGAGAAAATTGCGTTTTTATCAATTTACATAAGTTTATGCGATCATTCGTAGATGGCATTGCTTACATTATTTCCAGAACAATCTTCACGAACGTTTATAGAATGTCTGTTTATTGACCGAAATAAGCTATAAATATTTGATTTTTTGATTTATATACTAACAAATACAGTATTTTTAGAGTGATAATTAATTAATAATACTACTCGCAGATATGCAAAAGTTTTTTGCACATCGTTTGTGGTAATACAACAAGATGGCGCTAATGACTCGTGCAAAGCTTGTGTTATTTGTCACTAGATGGCGCTTTTTCAAAATAAATAAATTTTTCTTTTCTTTAATAAGTGTTATTCAGATGAAAAAAGTATGTAATCATTAGGGTTGTGACAATATTCTCTTTGAAATATACTTTATATTCTCACGAAATATTTTCTCATATGCTCTAAATATATTCTTTTATGCTCGGAAATATGCTTTATATTCCTTAAAAATATGCTGTATATTTTTTTTATTCTCAAATATGCTTTTTATGCTCGATTCATTAAAAGTGCTGCAATTAGATACATAATATGATATGGGATATTAGCAAGTCCATTAAATCACATTTGGATGTTAATCTCTTGTTTCGGTGTAATAGAAATCTTCGAAGAGTTTAAATAAGTTTTTTTAACTTGAATCATATGGCACATGGATTCAATCTGTATATCGTCTGACCAAGTTCAGTTACAGTAATATCGGGTTTATAAAACGAGTAAATTTTAAATTAAACTAAGAAACGTTGAAAACTTTTTAGGATAAAATAAAAATGCATTTTCTAATATTAATTTATGAAACTTTTCAATAGCGAACCCTGAACAGGTTTTTTCAGGTATTAACCTCAATTCGGCTTGTATGTTCTAATAATTTTGGCATGTATTGTTCGGCAACGGTCTTCTAAAATACCTATACACTTACTTCCTATTGTTTTTTTTGTAAATATATATTCTTTACTCTTTAGTTATATAGCATATCTCTGAACTGAGAAATATATTGGTTTCATGATTTTTTTTATAGGTATATTGTTGAAAAGAATATGTTTTATTACTTTTTGATAGAAAGAATAAATTTTTAATAAAAGGAATAAATTTTTAATAAAAAGAATATGCTTTTAATAAAAAGGATATGCTTTTAATAAAAAGAATAAGCTTTATTTAAAATATGCCTAGAGATTATATTTTTATGCTAAAAGAATATTGTCTCAACCCTAGTAATCATACATAATTAAATACTCTGATTCCATTAAAACACATATTAATAAATGTTTGATTTTACCTGCACCCCCCCCCCCCCCCCCCTTTAAATAATTACTTTTGAATATAATCGTCTGTTGTTGAATTGTATTAGATTATACAGTACTTTTTAAATAACGAATGGAAATTTTGTTTTATTTTCATTGTGAACTGAAATCTGAGACTGAGAAAATGACAATTTATCATGCCTTAATTGTAAAAAGTAGATCTATAATCATTCCAATGTTCATTTCAACCTTCTAATAAAGGTTTCAATGTGCAAGAAAATAGTCTGCATTAAAATTTGATATGTGGCGTCAGTATCACTGATACCAAAGATTTGATTTGTAAGTTGGTATTTATCTTATCAAGTTATCATAATCTGCAGTGCGATAAAAAATGACTATATTATAAATATATCTTCACTATAGGCACCGATAGATATAAGGCGCTCTTATTATAATAGTGATTGTATAAAATGTAAAGAAATTTTTAAAATGTTCGATACTAATAAAAAGTTATAAATTGAATCAGGATCGTTAATGATGAAGGAATATGTTATAAATTTTTGAGCTAGAATTCGGTGGAATCCAAGAATTAGGCTTTTCAACACCACCATCCACTTTCTTGGACCCTTTGGCAGACCGACCGTTATATCCTATCCTCCAATTCCCTCCTTCCTCAATCGACAACTCCCTCCATGCGTCCTCCAGAGAACTCCACACCCGTCAGGTCATTAACAATCATGAAGTGTGCAGTACAACAAACTAGCTATACATCAACCTGCACTACGGCCATCTACATTGAAATTCTTCAGAAGGGTATTAGTTTCAACAAAAAAAACTGTTATGATTTTTGGGACAACAATACATAAGATAAATGAATTAAATTTGGTGCTATGTCTCAAACAGGAAACAATCAAAACGTCTTATGCTTTTATGTATGTGTTTTTTTACGATAAATTTGGTTTAACTAATCGCCTTGAACCTTAGGCCCATTTCACACGAGTCACTGGTGACGGTCACTCAGGGACTCGTGTGAAAGACTCGGCAACTGATGACCGTCACTGCAAGCAACCATGTTAGAAAACCCTCAATCTGAAGAATTCCTTCATAATTTGTGGAGTTACTTCTATTGGCTTTACTACTCAAGAAGGAAGAGACGCTCTCTCAAATAAAATGCAAATGCATGAGATGTTAACATTAGAGATGGGACGATACCGAAATTTTCACATATACCGATACCCAGATTTTAACTGATGTCGATACTTACTAAATATTGTTATCGCTAATTTATAGTTACTATTAGAATAGATATTGTTTAAATCAATTATGTTCAAGAAATTTTAAATACTATTGGTATCGATACTTTTTTACCAATTCCGATATGAGAAAAATTACCGATACTAATTCCGATACTTCGACTCATCTCCATTTAACATAACGAATAGTTAAATATTTACATCATACACTTTAAAAAGATTTAAGTAACTATGTGCTGATAATATCGGATTTTAAAATTTCTTCCAAACCACAAATAAAGAGGAAAATTATTTGAATACTGGAGACAGCTGGCTTAGCTGACAAAAGTTGCGTCACTGAGTGACTCCGTATGAAAGCTACTATTAACATTGTACCCCACAGTCGGTGACGGCAACTTTTAGTGACGGTCACTAGTTACCTCACGCGTCACTGCAAAATTCAGTTGCGCAACCGAGCAACCGAAGTGACTTCGTATTAAAGGCTATGTCACTTTTGCGGGTATATGCATAATAAATGATGGCGGGTAACTGGTGACTCGTGTGAAAGGGGCCTTACATTGCGAGTAGCTTTAAAAACTATTCAGTATAGTATGCAAATTTGTTTTCCATTCATTTAACTGTGATTAACTGAAGAGGCGTAAAAAGGGCATGAAATCAAGGCTGTGAAACTGCTAGTGTTAGACTGTTAGTAGTATAGTAGTATGGGCCTTGGCAGAATGAGAAGGAGTGTTGTCATGCATGAAAATGACCATTCTTTTGAACACAGAAAGTTTCCTTTTCAGTCAATGAACAAATCCACACTACAAAAAGTTAATATTATTATCAGAAATTATTTTCACTCCTGTTATCATGGAAGATCTGACTAGTTCATTTCCAATAGTCCCAGCCCAAATTTGTTGGCAATGTAGTGAGCCAAGTTTATCACAGCTGTCGAGATTGGCACTCATTTTATCTGTGAAGACTGAAGAGTACTGTTTGGTAATCAGTCTTAAGAGTTAAGGGTATCCGGAAAATATCCCCACGGATAAAATCCCCCCAGAAAACATCTTTGTGCCCAATTTTTCTATTGATAATTATATATATATCAATAGTTTTAATCCTATGGATATATATAATTTTAATCAAGCTTCATGCCTAATGAGAAATATCAAATTAATGAAATGTATAGTCACTATAGCTGTAAACTAGTACAGTATATGATTCATAGAAGATAAAGAAGAGGTAATATTTAATTTAAATAAGTTAAATTTTGAATACAATATTACACTAAATTTTTCCTGCATTTGTTTATGTTCGATACTTTTTTTGTTTAAATCAGTTGATTGCTGGATCGTTTATTCAAATTGTAATACATATTAACTGAAAGGAATCGTTTGAACATTTCTGTGCCTAATTTTTCCATTGATAGTTATACTGCATATCGCTAGTTTTAATCCTTTAACATAAGTCAATAGTTAACTAGTTTCTTTCTACTGTATATATACAATATTTATGTTATCTGCATGTATGGTTAATTAAGTGTCACAATTACCTAAGGTATAGATGACTGTAATATAATTTTAAATGGGTAAATCTTCTACGTCAAAGTCATTTGTAATAAAGCAATCATTACAGGAATTTTGCTAAGAATCGCAAATATCAAGATTTTTGATTAGACTGCGCAATGTTGTAGAAAAATATGATGAATATATTTCTATTATCGACTACAACAGGGCCATATAGTAAACAATTTCAGTTTTCTATAGCGTATTTACAATTGTCAGATTTTATGAGACTTAAGATTGCTACAGTCTGAAAACATTATATTTGTTTATTCAAACTGTTGTAATTTGATGCTTATCTGATGTACATGCATTTTTTTCTGATATTGTTTTTTTCCTCTTTTTGTAGGTATTTCAGGAAATAAATACTACATATTGTATTTTCGACGTGGGATATTCATTCATCGTTGGATGTTTTCCGGGGGGATTTTTTCCTAGACCCAGTCTTAAGATACTCCTTCGCCCATAGTAACCTTCATTTACTATGTATATCTTTCGAAAAAGACCTGGTAACCTTGATGAAATATAAGAGGCGATCAGTTTCAGTATTCTAAATTGGGTGGTTTTTGAGAATTTTTCCTCGCCGAACGACACTTAAAAACTACTTCACTGGTTCCCAATGGGTTTCTCTTGAGTTCTTACTTGATCGAGGACAAATTATGTCTTGTTACTACTTTGTGTTTTCCCTTATATCCTAGCGAGTAATCTTTTCAGGGGATCTGCAATACATTTCTCCACTGTAGATCCGTCTGTGCGTGGTCGTAAATGAAATAAATTGAACTATAGACGGCCATGTACGTACATTTTGCTGTAGTGGCAGCGCCGCTGATTTTGTGGAAATGAAGCAGCAGTGTCACTACATTATTCAGCATGTAGAGGTAGCCCCGCTTCTTTCAAAGTAGTGCTTCCAAACTCGTATTTTCTATAATTATCGTCATTTCGATTCTTTATTTTTATCTATGTTGATTTAATTTGATTAGCTAATATAATTAGTCAAATCAAATATATATTTGATGTTAAATATATATTTTGACAACAGCATTTTAACGGAAATGCTTATCTACGCGCGTAGTCGTCACTATAATATAGGACATAGGTATTAATTTTATTTGTTTATTAACTAGATACATTTGCATGAATATAATTATCTTCTCGAGCAAATGACAGACCGAATATGACGAGCAATGCTCGTGTTTTTTATACATAGATTTTGAAACATCGATACTATTCGAATATTCTTATACATACAGAAATGTTCATGTGCATGATTAATGATTATACCTAGACATAGGCTTAGTCGCTTAGATAGATATTATTGAAATTACCAGTGATTATCATTATAACTTTATTGTATCACTAGGACATATTTAATCTATTGTAATCGTGATATTATGAGTTAAATTCACTGAAAAAATCGTAATAGCTATTGCTTAATTAAAATTCATAAAATCATCATTGTGATTTTTTATGCAGACTGAACAGTATGTATTTGATTTCTAGGTCACATTGTTGGAACACATAGACAAATCTAGTATTTTTTTAGTGCGGCTTCCTGAAAATTTGAAATTATCTCTTAATTCTGATGAGATATATATAAACAAATTAAACTGAATTATGGCTTCAGGCTTACCAAAAAGAATAATTAAGGTGGGTGACAATTTACTTGTAATTTAAAGATGGTAGATAGACTTAATAAATAATTTGCAAAGTTTTGATTTGAAGGTAGGTAGGTACCTAAGCAGCTAAGCTAATCATAGACAGTAATTTGGTACCTATTATCAGTGGCACTCAAGTATCAAATTATCGATGTTTTGGAGAGTGCGTGAAATAATCACCATATCTATATTTACTAACATTTTTGCATTGATTCCTGTATTTACATAAATCTTGCAGTGACAGAAATTTAGAATAATAGGTAGATTGAATTACTAATTTATCAGACAGGCAGACATTCTTATTTTCTGTACAGGGTAAGTTACGAATTTTCAGTCAGTAAGGGTCCAGCAGGTATCTATTAGGTAAATTGCGGCACCCAGTCAGTCTGCAAAAGATGCATGAAGTTGTGAAGTTTATCCGGCGATTATTTAGGCTTTGAAATTAGTCTCCTGAATTATCCGGCGACAATTTCCTAATTAATTCTTATGTTTACATGTAATTAGTAGAGAAAATTTTGAGAATTTTGGCTATTTAATATTTTGGAGTCAAATTTGAAAATCTTTGGAGACAAATTGCCCCAAAAATTAAATATCTAGAGACTTAAGAGCCAAGTAAAATAGTATGTCTCATAAACTCACCATTTGTCTCTCCAAATTTCAACAAATTCTCTCCAAAATGATCAAATTATCATTAATTCTCTCCAAAATAACATTGTAGCATAGGAGAAAAATAGATAAAACTCGCCATTTGCAATTGAAGGGATCAAAATAACTGTCACAAACTCACCATTGAAATGGCGAGTTTGGACATGCTTTATTACTTGGCTTCCAAGTAAAATAGTATGTCTCATAAACTCGCCATTTGTCTCTCCAGCTCTCTCCAAAATTCAACAAATTCTCTCCAAAATGATCAAATTTTCATAAATTCTCTCCAAAATAACATTGTAGCATAGGAGAAAAATAGATAAAACTCGCCATTTGCATTTGAAGGGCTCAAAATAACTGTCACAAACTCGCCATTAAAATGGCGAGTTTGGACATGCTTTATTACTTGGCTTGGCTTAAGAGTGCATGATTTGCAGACTGGTGCGGCACTCTAATTAACTACGGCCTTTAACTACAGAAACATCATAGCCTCGAAACACATTAAAAACTTAAATTAATAAATTATAGCATGCCTGCTCCCAAATAAAACCAGTCTGCAGAATATGGGACATTTTTAACATTTTCTGTGCGAACAATCCTTAATTTACATTAATTTTACTGAGAATGAAAGACAAAAATAGAGGATTTCTTGGAGAACACTTAACCACTTCCTGCAGTCTGCCAAGTAATAAAGCATGTCCAAACTCGCCATTTTAATGGCAAGTTTGTGACAGTTATTTTGAGCACTTCAAATGCAAATGGCGAGTTTTATCTATAATGAGACATACTATTTTACTTGGGCAGTCTGGAAGTAAAAAAGTAATAAGTATGGCTCATAAACTCTCGAGCTGACGAGCTCTCTCAAAT